>SNQJ01S0005183.1:61455-110805 GCA_010110895.2 Picea sitchensis
GTTATAACCACCTTTATTATATTTCGGGGCCTCTTTGATATATTCTGGGGCCGACTTCTCTTTCTGCCTATTACAATTACATTATGACCAATCCGCAAAAGGGGATTTGGTCCTTTTACAATAGCCAACATGATCAATCCACATTGGGGATTGATCCAATAAATAATATATCAAATAATAGTAAGAATACATTTTGCAGTTACATTATTTCAACACATACATGATAGAATCCAGTGGAAACATTGCAATCTTGGCAATCTTGAAATCCTGAAAACTGTTAAGTCTGTTGAATTTTGAATGGGACCTAAAATTCTACTTTCTCCATATGAAGTCCAATGAGGTTGGAACCACTATAAACATCTTGAAACAATTAATGGTAATGTTAAAAATTTAAGTAAAAGGATGAAAATGAAAGATAAAGGAAATTGTCACTTTTACTTTAAGAATTTAACATTACCATTAATTACTAGGGTGGGTGAAATGGAGGGGGTGGGGACCTCTTTAAATAGCATTAGTAAGGCAAAATAACCCTTCGCTGCACACCAAAACACCTTACAACTCCAACTTGCATGAGAAAACATGAGCCAAGTACTTTTCTGTTACTTAGGTTTTAGGTTTTAGGGACAAACCGACCGATTATGACCAAACCGGTTGGTTTGGTCATAAGCCGGCCGGTTGGTCATAAACCGGTCGACCGGTTCGGTTTATTGGCCGGTTTGAACCGGTCGACCATCAAACCGATCAAATCGGCCGTTCCGGTTCACCGGTTTTTAAAACACTGGCGAATACCCCAACCATGGATTCAAAGGAAAATAGGATGTTGAGATGCTACACATCCTCCTTGTTACCTCTTCAATTTGCATCTAAGTGGATGCAACCTTGAGGTACACCTAGGATAAGTGCCAAGTTGGAGAGGATCCAGATCCTACTTTTTAGGCGTATCATCCGCTGTAAGCGAACGGTTCCACAACCCATTATTCAGGCAGAGTTCGGTGTTCACCCTTTCCATCTCGAGGTCATATTCTGCTTGGTCCCTTTCCTTCATAGAGTAAGATCTTTCAGGAACTCTGTCATTGAAAGAAAGCGGTACCCCTACCTCGCTCGTTGCTCCTCAGAGGTGCTTGCTATGGATCCCTCCTTAGGTCGTACACGTGGTTGGTTCTCAGAGGCATCTCGACTTCTCCAGTCGATGACTATCTCCTTAGAGTGCCTCCCCTGTTCTGTTACTCCCTTGATGGATTGTGCCATCTCTTATCGACTAGACAGGTACTGAATCAGGCTATGGGAGGACATTTACAGGCTGTACATTCAGGTCACTTGGACTTCACCTTCGACGAGTTTGGGCCCGAAGATGTTCTTCTATCTAGAGCATTTTTTGGAGCCGCAAGATGGTATTGTCATCTGCCCCCCTTATACACGTAGGCATTGGATGCATTCACTCAGGATCCCTCTGGGACAACTTTGGGTTGGATCTCATCAACTCCGGATTGAGACGGATCACCATATAGCAAGGTCAGATAGGATCTGCTAGATGTGTAGGTCTACAGGAGCCAGAGATAGAGATACACCTCATCTTTAGGTGCCCCATATATTTTGAGATCAGAGGACGCTACCATTGCCTTTATAGGGACTTGTGGGGATCACTCTCTATTTTCTTCCGGTACCGGGACCAAAGATGCCTAGCCCTCTTCATCAGGGAGATTTATGTCAAAATGAGAGCCTTAGACTTGGAAGTAAATCTGTTATATAATTATAAACGAGATGTGATATTCAGATTTACACTTGGAAATATGAACACCTGAACTAAATCGAAGTAAATATAAGACTTGTGAAGTAAAAGAATTTACCATGTAAATTGATATGTTAATGTGATGCTCCATACATGTAAATTCCAGCAATAAATGAATAGAAGCATAAACCAATTAGATCCAATGAAAGATAGACATTGACATGCAAGTTGAATCTATAAATCAAATCTGGTTCTTATGGTGTAGTTAAGGTAATTTTCAGATTTGATCAAGTGGTCAAAACCTCTTGTTAAACCTATTAAAATATACAAAATTAATAGCAAACCTGCAAATCTGATTCATTATGCAGAAACACAATTTCCAGATTTGCATAACATGACAAATAACCCAAGTAAATGATAATTAAGATGAAGAACAACTTATGTTAATACCAAATCTGATTTAGGAATTAACTCAAAAACAATTTAAGACACGTGACCAAATAACTTAAGTCTAATATGAAAGTTTTAAATCTATGCAACCTAGTTAGACTTAAATGAAATCTGATTTATGATATTCAGAAATAAATTCCCAAATTTCATATAACAAATAAAAATAGATACTTTTTTAGTTTTAAGTAGTGCTTGAAGGGAGAGATTAGTTCCAAATAAAACCTAGGGTTAATGGAGTCATGAAAACAATGTAAGAGGGCTATTTTCTTATGTTATTAGGGCTGTAAAAGCTGCATAAAGCATGCTATAAGCCCCCTAATAATGCTGGAAATAAATGCAGAAACACAAGGGCTCTCAAAGAGATGCACCTTCAACTAGTTAAATGGGTGTACTTTAGAATTTGAAATAAAAATATGCAGCCATTCCTAAGATATAAGATGCAAATAATCATACCGATGCCAAAATAAACAAGGAAAGAAAAGGATAAGACAAGACCAATTGCCTCTACTGTAGTAGATGTACTAATCCATGGACCAAGTAACTAGTTCTTGCATGGAAATAGATTAACACCATGTCCAAGCTTGAAGTTCCAAAATCTTTGCCACACACACAAGAAAGTCTCCAAGAATTCTCCAAAGCCTTTATGCTTAATCTTCAACAATAACTCTCTCAAAAGTATATAATCAACAACAACAAATAACCAAGGGAGGAGCCTCTTATATAGAGTTCTAGGCTCAAGAACTCCCTCAATAATATAATAATATCCTTGGCGAAAGCCCTAGATCTAACCTAGGAAAGCATAAACGACCAATATCCACTAACTAACTAAGGTGGATAAGGTCAACAATACATAAAATAGAGAGTGGTTATGCCATATATTCAAATA
This sequence comes from Picea sitchensis, assembly GCA_010110895.2. Lineage (NCBI taxonomy): Eukaryota > Viridiplantae > Streptophyta > Pinopsida > Pinales > Pinaceae > Picea > Picea sitchensis. The sequence goes on from SNQJ01S0005183.1 coordinate 64,521, forward strand.
TCCATCAATGAGACGAGTCTCCAAGGTGGACATCCTTCTCAAAAGGTGCATAGAACCACTTAAACCTTAACGTGTCTCATAGAAAAGGGATCCTACTGCTCATAATTGAGAGCTTTTTCATTCTAAATTACCAGTCACCCTTCACCCTTCTGACCAGTCAATGAGCATTTATACCGTCATGAGTGCTCTTGTAAATCGTCACTTGTATATTTTTTAAAATAGAAAATATATTATATTTATCATTTACGGATTTCCTTAACCTCTCCTATTTGGATTTGATGTTTTATCATCAACAAATAAACTGTTTGTAGCATTCCTCCTTAGCATTTTTCCTCAAAGAATCAAGAAAAATAAACAGTGGAATGCTGCACAAAATTGCCCCAAATTTGTGCTTTTGCTACTCAATTCCCACCAGTATTTTGGATGCAGAGATGCTCCCATAAGAAGCATTGTGGAAAATCCTGGTGAGATGAGGTATGGAACTGTTTGCATTCTTAATTTTTGTAAACCATGTATATTGAGGAGGGCATAAACAGACTTCCTGAAAAAACTGTTATATTATTCCCAAGCTTTCTGCCTTGGATGTCTGTGACTAAACAGCATTGCCTTTTCACATTGTTTCAATGGAATCATTGATAATAATTTACTGTTCGGGGACAAGCATTCCAGTGTATAAAACTTGAACGGAACTTGAATTTCTTTGATTTTGATGACAAGGATTTTTTGAATGCATCATTTTGATAAAACACGACTGCCCATGAAATGATTTTAGAGAACAATTTGATTTTGATGACAAACAATGATGAGTTGATGGTTCAAATGTGAACCAGTATGTTTTAACAGATGGATAAATAGGAATTCTCATGTCTGAGTTATCATATATGATTGACAGTTTGCAGGGTTGTTGAACAGGTTTAACTTTTATTCATTTCTTTATTTTAGTATCTAAATTTATTCTCTTCTATGTTTCTGGTATTTTTACATTGTGCATAATAGTGTATTTTGGGTATGTACAGTTGCAGGATTGGAATTGTAGGCGAGAATTTACATCACCAAATGATTTTCATGCTCGTGATGCAGTTGATGGAATGTTCTATGCTCAGGTTAATTAATGTTTTTATATGTGATATTGCATTTCGTGTGAGTTGATTACTTTTTATTTAGTTTTCTTATTGCTTATCATGCAAGAAGAACATAATAACTTATTTATGTCCTTTACAGGCTGGAAGTGAAAATTCAAGAGCCCATGAGCTACTGAAACGGGCACCATTCTTAGTGCCATTTACAAACAGGGTTCAAATTTATACTGTGAGTTCAAAGAATTTAGTGATTTGAAGATACAGAGAAACCTCTGGCTTTATTAGCTGTCTATTCTTTATGCCACATGTCATTTGAATAGGCTTTTTTAGCCATCTCGTTTCTCTTTTTTGGTTTCCTGTGGGAGAAGGTCTATGGAATTTAATTTAATGCAAGAAGCATGCAATCAATATTGATTCACAAGGAGTTGTTTTTAGGCTTCTTTCTAGATTTCTTTTGGTTAAGTCCTTCTTGGTTGAATGATACAGGCATACCGGTATATAGGTCTTTCTTTTGTTGTTTTGGTTCTTGGTTGTGCATAACAGTATGTTCGAGAAATAATAATAAACTTATCTGTGCCAGTCTCAGTTAGCTGCAGCCAGACAACAAAACAGTTTTCATACACCCTTTGTACGACACCGAATCAGGATAAGGAGGAACCGGGCTGTTGAGGATGCCTTTAGTGAACTAAATGGATTGACAGGAGAAGAACTTAGGGGAATGGTATATTGCTAATATACTGTTGTAACACTACATTGATAATACTTTTGAAGAACTTATTTTGATGAAGAGTCTGTTATATGAGACATTGCAATGGAGTTTTAAATAAAATATTTTATATTTCAGATTCGTGTAATATTTGTGAATGAATTTGGAGTTGAAGAGCCTGGTGTTGACGGGGGTGGTATTTTCAAAGATTTTATGGAGAACATAACAAAAACAGCCTTTGATATACAGTATGGACTTTTCAAGGTAATGTATTGGTGCTTGCTCCTATCTTTACTGTCTTTCATCTAGACAAAGTATTGTTTAGAGTGAATTCCTTATGATCTGGATACTGAAAGGATTTGCTTCTTCTGGTTTTGGAATAATGACATGCTTGGTTTTTGTATTCAGTATGTTGATGTGTATGGTCTGACATCCTTGAATGACTTTGTGAGGTGTTTTTAGCTTTGTATGTCTGGTTATGTTAGGTTTTCTATGAGTTACTTTAGTCTTAAGGCCCCATCCTCTTTTCTTTGTCAATAGATAATGGGCTCTTTCCCCATGAATATCATTTCCACTTCTTTCCTTGATAGTAGCAATATCTATATGTTATAAAGTGTTGGGTGGATCCAATGTTAGGGTGAAACAATTCCAAAATCTTCGCCATGGATCATTTATGCAAAGAAGGAAGATAAATATTGATACCGCTACAACGCTCTGAAAGTGGCTGGAGACCAAAATTGATCAAAATTAGTATTTTGAAATAACAACTAATATCTGGATGATAAAGTATTGGATGTCTTGAACTGTAGGTTTTCATACAAATGATAAAAATATGAATAAAACTGTTAAAAATAATGCTTGTATTGGGGTGGTTATACTATATAGTAATCAGGTGACTTAAGTCAACAACGAACAACAAGAAGAGGGATGAATGATGAAGTAAATTTTGAAGAAACTTGGAGAATTGATTGGCAAAATCTACGTGATTTGAGAGAACTGTTTCGTTCCCTTTATTTTTTTAGGAAGTACGTTAAGATATGGTTGATAAGATAAGATAATATATTTTTATTATTGTGCAACAAATGACCACATAGTTGGTCAATGGGACTCAAAAATACCCATCATAGATAGGTAGTGGTGGCATAACTAATTCTTAGGTTTGTTAAGAGCCTTTGATAGCAGTAAATTGGAATGGTAAATGCATTAGTTAGTATTATCTAAATGCATGTTAATAACAATAGAATTTATTCAAACAGAAGTTTACTTCAACACAAAAAATTAGACCACAGATAACTGTAAATACAGACTAAAGCCAGCCATGTTTCTTGTACATGGGAGATATACTGTAGCAACACATGTGAACCTCTGTTGCAGGAAACGCATAGGGAAGGGCTGTACCCCATATGTTCCTGTACAGAAATTGCCTGTGCTCAGAAGCTTGTTTCAGGCCGTACACACGTCCTACATGTGGGAAACATATTTCGTATGGCCTGAAACGTGTTTTTTGGCTCTAGCAGTGTCCGTGCAGCACATTTGGGTGATTGTTTTACTAGGTTTGACCAGAAAGACTGGCAATTAATGCTAATGTTAAATTCTTAAAGTAAAAGTTGACATTTCCTTTATCTTTCCTTTTCTATCCTTCTACTTAAATTAAGGATAGAAAAGGAAAGATAAAGGAAATGTCAACTTATACTTAAATTTTTAACATTACCATTAATTGGTTCAGGATGTTTGAGAGTGGTTCCAACCTCATTAGACTTATTATGGAGAAAGTATAATTTCTTATCCCATTCAAAATTTAACAGACCTCAAAGTTTTCAAGATTGGCAGGATTGTAGCATTTTCACTTGATTCTAGCATGTATGAGTGTATGGGATTGGCATTTAATCAAGAACAACGGTCCTTTATGTACCCCGATGTTGGTGGCACTGATTGTTGAACTCCTTTAGCAAAAATGTATCCTTCACTCAAAGCCAAAATCATTGATTTGGCATGTTAAGCTTTTTCTAACATAGTTTAAGGATTGGATTAGTCACTTTCATCAAAATTGGACGGTGTTGACTAATGTCCCTGGAGGATCGAGGTAGAGGCAAAGGCTAAATGCGGAGGCAGAGGGTGATACTAATGGTGATGATCCCAATATAAGTGAGATTATGGAACATTGTTTGTCATTTAAATGTTCTTGCTCATTTATTCATAGCACTTTCTTTCAAAGTTTCAATATAATGTGCTATTTATAAAATAACACATGGTTATTTATCTATGTTGCACTACCTTTGGGTATGGGGGGACGAGTTTCCGGGACGGCTAGAGCACCCCCAATTTTTTCAGAGGACGGCAGGTTGGGGACGACAATGATATATATATATATATATATATATGTTGATATTTGGGTACCTTGGTGTTGAAATATTGTAGCTGCGAAGTATATTCTAATTATAATTGAGTTATTATCTTATAGATCAATCCCCTTTTGTGGATTGATCATGTCAAGACTTATGTATGACCAAATCCCCTATTGTGGATTGGTCAAACCATGTTTATATGATGCTAATTGAGAAGTCACCCCTTAGGGCTAATTAAAGTGGTTTTAACCACTAGTTGAAGAAGTCGGCCCTGCCTAATGAAGAGACTCAACTCTAGCGCTTCTCAACTAGTATAAATAAGAGAGGATATCGCCTCATTCACAAACTCACTCAAGTCACTCATCTAGTGCGCAAGTTTGGAGGTAGCTGCAGTTGCAAGAAGGAGGAGAGAAAGGCGCATTACTCAGTCTTGGATTTTCTCTAGTGTTTGGTCTTTTATCTTGGCATTGTATTGGCAATCTATATTAAGGAAGTTTTTGCTGGGTTTTCTCCCCCATGAGGGTTTCCTACGATAAAATGCTATGTACCTTGTGATTGTGTTTCTCTTAGTGATCCTGCTTATGCTATTATTGTCTAGTAAATTGAAAAGAACTTAATAGTAGCTCTAAATTTAACATGGTATCAGAGCTTGAATGAACATAGCACCTTTCACTAGGTAACCAAAAACGTCACTGTTGTCGTACAAGAAAATTAGGGCTTTTTGTTGGAAAGGAATTTCGGCCTAAAAACCATCTAGGGAAGTGCGCCCTAGCGTAGAGAACTCATTAGCAGCTTGAGCACACCTTTTTAGTGGCCAAAACCTCCGAAAAGTGAAACCCTAGTTTTCACTGGTACCAGAAAACTAGAAAACCAGGAAACTGGAACCAGTACTAGAAGTACCAGTCCAGATTTGGGCAGACTCAGTTTCAAGGGGTAAAATTTGGATTTTTTGAAAACAGATGGCACCGACCTACTTGCCTCAGCCCAATGCACCTCTTGCTAAGTTCAGATTCAATTTTTGAGCACTTTCAATTTTTGGTCATTTTCCCAGTTCCAGGTCAAAATGTCTGCAAGCACCAAGCTTGTTGACAAGTTAGAAGGTGTGGAAAACTTCCGTGCCTTGAAGTATACGATTGCACTCATTCTTGAAGAGAATGACCTTGCGAAATTCATAAAAGAAAATGTACCAGGACCCGTAGAAGATGCAACTAAAGCAAAGTACAAGAAGGATATGGTTAGGGCCAAAAGAATCATTGCAGACTCTATTAAAGATCACTTGATCCCTTAAGTGGCTTCTAAGAACACTCCAAAAGAGATGTTTGATGCCCTAACCAGAATGTATGAAGGAAAGAACATTAACCGGAAGATGAACTTGAGAACCCAACTCAAGAATACAAAGATGCAGAAAGGAGAAATAGTTCATGACTATTTCTCTAGGATTTCTCAATTCAAGGAACATCTAGAAGCAATTGGAGATAACTTAGATGAAGATAAACCTTGGGATGCCTTCATCCAAACTATCTGTGCAAGAAAGGAGAAACTCCAATTTGACAGTCTTTGGGAAGAATGTGTTCAAGAAGAAGCAAGAGTAGGTAACTGAGAAGCAATACTATTAAGGGATGAAGATCAGGCCCTAGCTGCCCATGCTAAAGGAAGAAAGGAAAGGTCTCACTTCTAGAAGGAGACCCACCTACATAAGGAATCTCACTCCCCAAAGAGATTCACCCGCTTTCATAAAGAATCTCACCCTCCAAGGAGATTCCAGAAATTTCAGAAAGGACAAACAAGAGAAAAAAATTTCTCCTCTTATCAATGTTATCATTGTGATAAGATGGGACATATTGCTAAGAATTGTCCTACCAAAAGGGAAGAATACAAGAAGAGAAATAACAAAAGACATCATGCCCATGCAATTGAAGATGATGAGCCACCCATGAAGTTGACTAAAGAAGAGATTGAAGACTATGTCTTATTTTTCGCCCTCTCAAGATCTGTGTCACCGGAAGAGGATACTTGGCCCATAGAGAGTGGTGCCTCTAAGCACATGACATGTCAGAGAGACATTTTCTTTAGCCTTACAGAAAAGAACTTTCCCCAGAAAGTTACACTCGGAGATGATTACCAGTACCCTATTAAAGGAGTGGGAGAATCCACGTACAAACTTGATTTAGGGACCCCAATGAAAATGAAGCATGTACTATATGTACCAGGTTTGACAAAGAATTTACTTTCTATCTCAGCTTTAGATAAGAATGGTTTGAAGGTTGCATTCTATTATGAATATAAATATACATAAATAGATATTCATAACATAATAATTAATTAATAAATACTAATTATTAATAATGAAAGGGTTAAGGGCACCCCTGCGTGGGTATATAAACGAGCCCTCATTCTCAATTGTAATCATCTTATATCTTATTATATCTTATCTATTCATATATTATTTACAGTCCTACATGGATTACTTTGTTATATTCCAAGTATTTTGGATTATTCTTGTGTGAGCGAACCTTGTTCGTCTCACATTCATAGATAGTGAAGTTCTTATTGGGCCTAAAGGAAAAACCATAGAAGATGCAATTGTTATTGGAACAAAAGAAGGTGGCCTGTATAAATTAAAAGGTCACTCATATGCAGCCTTGACTCACTCCACTGAGAGTCCATGTGAACTACCATATGTAATCAAGGTAGTGATAGGCCTACCATAATTCAAGGTTGATTATGAAGGTGTGTGCAAGGGATGTGCACAAGGAAAGAACATAAAGAACGAAGAGCGACAGTAAAACAGAAGGAATCTTGGAGCTCATCCACTCAGATGTATGTGGCCCAATGCCATCAACCTCTCTTAGTGGGTATGTATACTATGTGTCATTTATTGATGATTATTTTCGCAAGACTTGGGGTTTATTTCTTGAAATCAAAAGATGAAGTGTTTGGAAAATTCAAGGAATTCAAAGCCTTATAGAGAATCTCTTCGAAAGAAAAATCAAGATACTCAGATCAGATAATGGAGGAGAATACACCTCAAAAGAATTTGTAAGCTTTTGCAGAGATGTCGGGATTAAGAGGGAGTTCACCACTCCCTATAATCCTGAGCAAAATGGTGTAGCAGAAAGAAAGAATAGACCTATAATGGAAGCAGTGAAGACTATGATCCATGATCAAGATCTTCCAATGCACTTATGGGCTGAAGCAACAAGAACAACAGTGTATGTCCAAAACAAATTATCCCATAGTGCACTTGGATTCAAAACCCACGAAGAAATGTTCTCCAGAAAGAAGCCGAAAGTAAGCCATCTGAATATATTTGGTTGTCTAATGTTTGTACACATTCCGAAAGAAAGGAGAATCGAGCTGGACCCTTCAGGAAAGAAGGGAATATTTGTTGGACACTGTGAGGTCTCTAAGGCCTTAAGAATTTACATACCAGGTTACCGCCATATTGAGATCAACGGAGATGTAACCTTTGATGATGATGCAACACTCAAGAAATCAAGGAGATGCCAGCTTGAAGAAGTATATGAAGAAGAACTTGTATCTCCCAGAGTTGTAGAACCAGTGAGGGAAGTTACAAATACCCCTGATGATGAGATTCCAGAAGATCATGATATGACAAAATTTCAAGAACCTCCCCAAATGACTATCTCTCACAAGAGAAAGCCAACTTGGGCAAGGGAATTTATTCAAGATGGAGAGAAGTATGGTGCCCTAGAAGGAACCATGAGACAAATCAAGAAAGCTAAGCCATTCTCCAGTTACATGGCTTTGATGTGTGATCTCATAGAAAAGGAGCCTACTTGCTTTGAAGAAGACATTCAGAAGAAAGAATGGGCAGATGCCATGACAAAAGAATACCAATCCATTATAACGAATGATGTATGGGAAATAGTTCCCAGACCAAAGAAAAAAAATGTGGTATCTTCCAAATGGTTATACAAGATAAAACATGCTATAGATGGAAGTATTGAAAAACATAAAGCAAGGTTTGTAGCTCGTGGCTTTTCTCAAAAGGAAGGCATTGATTATGAAGAAACGTTTGCTTCTGTAGCCAGATACGCTTCTATCAGAACAATTATAGCTCTTGCAACCAAGCTGAAGTGTAAGTTACATCAGATGGATGTGAAAACAACCTTCTTAAATGGTGTTATTGAAGAAGAAGTGTATATAGAACAACCACAAGGGTTTGAAGTTGAACATAGAAAGACTCATGTTTGCAGGTTGAAGAAGGCTCTGTATGGGTTGAAGCAAGCTCCTAGAGCTTGGTATGGCAGAATTGACAGTTTCCCGACGAGCTTGGGTTTTACCAAAAGAAAGCTGATTCTAACCTTTACTTCAAGGTCATGAATGATGAGCCAGTTATATTGCTGCTGTATGTGGATGACTTATTCTTAACTGGAGAAGAAAAACTCATCACTGATTGTAAGAAGAAGCTCGTTGCAGAATTTGAGATGAAACACCTAGGCCCGATGCACTATTTTTCAGGTCTTGAAGTTTGGTAGAGCCCAGAGAAGATCTTCATTAACCAAGGGAAGTATGCAGTTGAAATACTGAAGAGATTGATATGTTGGAATGTAAAGCTATGAACACACCCATGGAAACAAAGTTGAAGCTCCTGGTTGATACTTCGTCAAAATTGGTTGATGCTATGTACAGACAGATCATTGGATCGTTGATGTATCTGACAAATACCAGACCAGATATATGTTTTGCCGGGAACACCTTGAGTTAGTACCTGGTAGAGCCCAGATGTGTTCACCTTGTTGTTGCAAAGCATGTGATGAGATACCTTAAGGGTACGTTGGACTTTGGTCTCTGTTATAATGGAGATCATGACTTCAAACTGGTTGGTTATACTGATTCAGATTGGGCTGGAAGTGTTTCTGAGAGAAAGAGCAGTTCAGGATGTTGTTTCAGCCATATAGGCTAAAGCCTATATGGCCAATGGACGGGATCAGAAAATGAGGCTCTGATACTATTGTGACAAACAAAGTTGTTTGACAATTATAAGAATATCCAATTTAAGTAGGATAGAATAAGGTAATCCATTTAGGATGAAATAATATTATATTGAGTAAAATGTATAAGAATGAGATGATTGATTACAATGGCAATGAGGGCCATATATACCCACGCAGAGGTGCCCTTTCATTAATAGACATGTCTTTTGGACAATGACAATGAGGGCCATATATGCCCACGCAGGGGTGCCCTTTCATTAATAGACATGTCTTTTGGACAAGTCATTTCTTTTCATTATGATGTATTAATTATTATTATTTAGTAATTTTTTATTTATATCTATGTGTTATATATATTTATGTTCGTTACAAACTTGTTAGCTTTTGTAGCTCAGGAGGTGTCTCAGCATAGACCTATGTGTCCGAGGCATGCTGATGGACACCCAAAATAACCTAGATTAGCCTTTTTATCTTTTCCTAAGTTTAACTTAGGCAAATCAACAATTTTGCTTATGAGTGGAATGTGGGGCACAAGGAGAGAGGGCACACCTCATGAGGAGGCTGAGTGCTTTCGGGGACCTTGTCCAGAGAGGGGCACACCACTTAGTGGAGAGTGGGGTCCATCCCAAGGGGGGGGCCTTAATCTTAGCCATTGAGGCCCACACTTGGGAACACATCTCAAGGGAAATGGAGGGTGGAAGAAAGATAAAAGGAAGGGATGAGGGTGGAGAGGACACAACATTCTCATTTGTGAGGTTGAACAAGTGAGAGCAAGAGGGGCACTTGGCTGAGAACATTGTTGGCTAAGTGTGAGGGCAGTGTTGGAGCTTTGGCTGAGGCAAATTCTGCAGGAGAAGAGTAGGCTCAACAACAAGCAAAGAAGCAGAACACAGGTCGTACCCAGCAGAGCAAGGAGGCCGTACAAGTCGTACGATGCACCAAAGAAGAGGTCGAACTGTCTCGGGCCGTACGTGTCATTTATGAGACTGTTTTGGGCCAATTTAAACAGGCCATAGAAGGCTTTCTCTTGGTTGAGCAGAGGCCGAATTTGCTTGTTTAATTTAGTTGGGCTGTACAACTTATGTTTCTAGGCCGTACGACTACCAGAAGAAGACAATTCTGTAAGAAAATTTTGTGGTGTGTTTTATGTGCTGTAAAACACTTTCTCAAGAGCCAATAAATCCCCCTCTTAGCTGGTTTTCCCCACACTGGGGTTTCCAGGGTACATCTGGTGTCTATGTGTTTTTATGCTTGGTTTACTTTATGTTTTTGTTGTGATTTCCTGTGTTATAACTTAGTTGTAGGTGTTTTGCATAATTTATCAAAATTATATCAGCAAGTTAATTTCCTAGTATTTTAGTAAATTATTGGCAAACATTTCAGTGCTGAGTTGTAAGTAAAAATCAACATGGTATCAAAGCTCAACCTCTAAGTGTATGACAACCAAGGTTCTTGCTTTGTAGACCAGGAGGAGTAAATCAACAAGAGGGACGAATAACCAGAGAAAGTGGGGCAGCCAGAAGAACTGTCTCAAATGGTGGGCCTAATGTTTGAAGACAGGTTGGAGGGCGCCTCTAATTTATGTCCTTAGAGGGAGCGTATAAGCATGGTGCTGGAGGAGATTGGGCTATTGGAATTTGTTGAAGGGAAAGCAGTCCCTCCAGCTCATCCAACACAACTAGCAGCCCACCTTAAGAAGGATGTAAGGACGAGGAGGATAATTGTGGATGTGGGGTTAAAGACCACATTATCCTACATTTATCTGGCAAGAAGGAAACCAAGGAAATGTGGGATGACCTGGTAAAGTTGTATCGGTCTCATAACTATAGGACGGCCAAGGGAGAGTCAGTGGTCACCTACCTCACCAAGTTCACTCGGATCAGAGATGAATTGGCAACTGTGGGAGAAGCAGTGCACGAGACTGCGTTGGTGAGGAAAACCTTGAATGGCTTCACTAAACAGTGGGAAGTATTTGTCCGTGGAGTGGTGGCTCAGGAGAAGCTCCCTGATTGGGAGAGATTATGGGATGACTTCACCCAAGAAGAGCTGAGACTTGATGCCCTTGGTTGTAGCCAACCAAAGAGTGAGGAGGAGGAGAATGTGGCTCTTCATGCAACGAAGAGTAGTGGAGTGGGAAGCTGCAGGGACATGAGCAAAGTGAGATGCTTTGCATGTCACAAGATTGGCCACTATGCCAGCCAGTGTCCCAAGAAGAAGAAGAAGAAGAAGAAGAAGAAGAAAAAGAAGAAGAATGAGTCAGAGGTAGCAGCCACAACATTTGCTGAGATGGACGCGTTTGCCGAGAAATTCGAGGACGAATTTTCTTTGGTTGCCACTCTTTCTAGCAACAACATATTGGCTAAGTTGGAGGATAGTGGGGCATGGTTCGTGGACAGTGGGTCATCTCGCCATATGACGGGAATGAGGTCGGTGTTCCCTAATGTTTCAAAGACGGGCTCATACTGCCATGTGAATAGTAGGGTGCGCACCAGGCATGTAGTAAAGGGGGTTGGATGTGTCAGATTCCAGCTAGAGTCAGGAGTGTCTCTGGAGGTGGATGAGGTGATGTATGTACCACAATTGAGGGTCCATTTTCTTTCTGTGTCAACTTTGGAGGATATGGGGTATGCAGTGATGTTCGCAGATGGACAGGTGCTCATATGGTCAGAGGGAGTGGCCTTGGATGCAATAGTGAGGCTTGGCATCATGCAAGGTATGATGTATAGGGTGCTGGGACAACATGTAGGTGGGTCCAGGGGGATCTTGGACCAGAGATCAGTGTCGAAGAGAGTCAGTTGGTATGACTTGACATTGATAAAGAATCAGAGCAGGTCATCAGATTAGAGTGCAATAGAGGTAGAAGGGATGTCTTCCAGTTCAGAGGGAGAAACTACAACAACAACATGTTTGATGGGATCAGAGATTGATTCGGGTGGAGACGCCTCCCTCGCTAAGAGGGAGTATTAGCTTTGTAGCTTAGGAGGTGTCTCAACATAGGCCTATGTGTCCTAGGCATGCTGATGGACACCCAAATTAGCCCAGATCAGTCTTATTATCTTTGGCTAAGTTTAACCTAGGGAACTCAACAATTTTGCTTGTCAGTGGAATGTGGGGCTTAGGGAGGGAGGGCGCACCTCATGAGGAGGATGAGTGCTTTGTGGGACCCTGTCCAAAGTGGGGTACACCACTTAGTGGAGAGTGGGGTCCATACCAAGGGGGGCGCCCCGATCTCAACCATTGTGATTTTCTGTGCTATGACTCAACTGTAGGTGTTTTGCATAATTTATCAGAATTATCTCAGCAAGTTAATTTTTGAGTTTTTTAGTAAATTATTGGCAAACATTTCAGTGCTGAGTTGTAGGTAAAAATCAACAGAACTTGGTAGCAAACTCATTCATCAGAGTTTTTGCAGACGCTACTACTTCCCTTTACCCTTCATTTTATTTGGACACTGTGATGCATAATGACTTTGCTTATGAAAATGAAGCACTTGATTTTACTGAAGTCCTTCTTTCTTGGCTGTGAGTCTGATTCCTCACTTTTTCCCTTATCCTTGATGGGTCCTTTACCTCTTCCTTTATCCTTTGACCAAATAGGGATAGGTTCTTGTCACCACCCTTCTTGCTGGTCTTTGAGTCCATTCGAGTCTACTCTTGGATATCATCATCCCACAACCTTTAAAGTTTGGAAGGTTCTCACAAGCACAAAGACATTTGACAAATGGTTCCCTTGAAGTTGGGAATCCATTCAGTGCCATGTTCACCAACTCTGCATCTGCAATCTTCTCTTGAACTGGTGCAAGTTGATCATGAATCTGCATGACCTTCATAAGATAATTGGTGATTGAATCTGATCTGGTCATCTCTATGGATCCGGGCTTGTTTCACAATATCATCTTTCGGTGTATGTTCTTACTCTGGTAAAGACTAACTAGGGCATCAAGCATTTCCTTTGCCTTTTTGTTCTCGGATATATAAGGGATCAAATGATCTTTTTATGGCTTCGATGATCATCCACTTGGCCTTCACTTCCTTCTTCTTGTGAGTTGCCAATTGCTGTGTATCTGTAGGTGAAGGCACACAATCCTTGACAATATCCCATAGATCATTCTATTCCACTAAGAGCGTAACCTTCACTTTCCATGACAAGAAAGCACCATCTAGTCTATCGTAGCTGAGGCCATCTTTTAGATCTAATGCACAAGCTCCCAGATCTGAAAATTAGTCCTTAAAAGGAATATTGAAACCCTTTAACTACTGGTCCTTCTATTGGGCAGTTGATGTATTGCTATAAATCCTTGAGAATCTCAACTAGAAAAATAGCTTTGATACCATGTAAAATTTTCAAGCCTAGGTGACTACTGTCCTAATGTTCTCTAATTAAATAACACAAAAAAATAATCTATTTAGCAACAAAAAATTAAATTTTGGAACATTGCATCAATCACACACTAGTTGATAATGAACAACAAAAGAAATAAAACACATACACAAGGATTTCTGCTTCAAATTAGCTTTTCATTCCTTTCATCAAAGCTTACAAGGTGACCTCTGTAGTCCGCATTGAACCAACAACTGTACGATCAATAAAATCACCTCAAACAGTAGTATACGGTCATATTTGAGGGTGTACGGCTTGTGCATGAAGAAAGGATTGCTACAACTGTGGTATGGCATGTATGGCCTGTTGTACTTGCTGGTCTCCTCGCAATATGCTCCTTTTCTTCTCCTTGAATGCAACATGCCCTCTTCAAGCTCTATTTCTCTGTTCTCATGCATGTTCAACTTCTCCTATCTTGTTCTCTTTATGCTTTGAGAAGAAATAATAATCTCTTGAATCTTGGTATCAGAGCAGATCCTAATCTATCTCAATCTTGAAATGTACGGCTAAGATTAAATCCTAATCTAAGTCACTAGTGTTCTTGAACTTCTAGAGCATTTCATTTAGATTTCTAAGACTAGTTGACTTCAAAATATTAGACTTTTGACTGAGTGAGTCGTCCTGTGAGAGAGCCCATGAGTTGGGTGTGCCCATGAGATGGGTGTGTCGTTCCTCTCAGAGACGGAGATGGAACAGTGTGTGCCCTTGTGTGGGGAAGATGCCCATGAGATGGGTGTGTCGTTTCTCTCTGAGACGGAGATGGAACGTCGTGTGCCCCTGTGAGGGGAAGATGCCCATGAGATGGGTGTATCGTTTGAGATGAAATGATGTGTACCCCTATGAGGGGTGAATGAGCCCATGTGATGGGTTTACTATTCTCCTTTGTGTAGAGAGTTGAAACTTGAGACGATGTGGTACTCCAGATGATTCTCTTGTGAGACTCAGTGAGATAGAGATCTGTTGAGTAGGACGTCACTGTGGTTGAACACAGGTGGACGTGATCCTAGTGGTTGAGCACTAGTGAGTGTGTGTCCAGATGATTATCCTGTGAGACTCAGTGAGATAGAGATTTGTTGAGTTGGACGTCCCTGTGGTTGAGCACATGTGGACATGCCCCTAGTGGCTGAGCACTAGTGGGTGTGAGATCCCTTGCTATATTGTCTAAGAGTTAGATTTACTTGTAACCCTAATTGTGATGTAAAGGGTACAGGTCGGCCCCACCATAAAGTGAAAGATAATTAATGTAAAAGATAATTAATATTGTAATTATTAATTATATTCTGAGTTATTGAGGTCGACCTTGTTGTGCCAATAGACATCACTTTTGACGTGTCCAGTCTAATATAAATAAAGGTGATTTCCCCATTGAGGAAACACAACACACATGTGATTTTGGAAATTTCAGCAAGTACAAGTTCTAGGGCTGAAGTGCGCACCTCTCTTGGGCGCTAACCTTCTTGCTTTTGGAGAGCACCCTTTTGTGTGCTAGGTCTATGGTGTGGGAGGTATTTCTCTTGAGAATATAGCAAAGGATTTGCTGGGTTTTCTTCCCTTGTTACAAAGGGTTTCCTAGGATATTTCTTGTGTTCTTGTGCATGGTATTTCTTCTTGTGATCTTGGTTATTGCAGCAATTGTTAATGGTGTAGCTGCATTTGTCTATGGTTCAAGTAAATGCTAAAATTGAAATAAACCTCATGCTTGAGCCTGGCATAGTGAAAATTCAACAACTTTCACTTTTTAATGCGAAATTACAAGATATAATTATTTTCCACTTTTCTTAATTGGCCACGAAAGAAATTTGTCAAACTTCTTCCTGCACGTTCACAGTGCACACTGAACCCGTGCAAGAAGTTCTCGCCCGGGCTACATTTTTCAATGGATGAAAGTATCCATCTCCTATTTGATAACAGAACATAACTTTCTATAGAATCTTCAGAAAGCTTATTCGAATTCCACCAGATGACATTCTTCTCTTGTGAAGTGTGATGCCTATCATTTCATAAATTAAAAATTAGAATATGCTACTGATGAATTAATACAATAGTGGCATAGATCGAGCTAAATGGGATAGCCTCTAAGAATCGTAATGACGTTTTGGTGTTCTTTTGCAAGTATGTGCTTGTTGTATATTTTGTCATATATGGTTTTTTGGGTGGAGTTCTTTCATCATTTACAGCTGTCTTAAGATATATGACCTTCTACAAAGTTATACCATGTTCCTGGAGTGGGAATTGCAATGCCTAGCTTTGATATGAATTTTAATTGATGTTTTTATTTTTATTTCTATCTTTGCCAAAATAAAAATCAACGCCCATGCAAGGATGTCATCTGCTTTTTTAGAAAGACAAATGTTACTGAAAGGTTTTATAATTTATTCTGTACTGATAAGCTTCAACATTTGCTTGGTTGTAGGAAACTGCTGATCATCTGCTCTATCCAAATCCTGCATCAGGCACAATACATCCCGAACATCTCCAATATTTTGAGTTCCTTGGAAAAATTCTTGGAAAGGTCTTGTTCATTCCAGCTCTCATGATTTCTTTTTCACTTTACTTTTGTTCTTATTTTTAAATACCTAGTCTACTTTGTGTCTCTTGCTCAGGTTTCATAGATTCACTGGCTGCTAAATTCATAGCTTATGGATAGTTTGCAAGCATGGCGTTTAAAAACTATAATTTGAAAACACCGTATACATTGCCTCTGGAGCCAATGGATGTGTATGCCATAAACGTTATGATAGGTCTTTTTTGTGTCAGGAAATTTACTGAGGGCCTTGGAAATATTCTGCATTTCTTTGTTTCTTCTTGTAGGTTTGAGAGAAATTTTAGTGTCTGTCTTTTCTTCTTTTGAAGTCATAGTTTCTGATGTCCACCCGCATTGACAGGAAATTATAACCCGAAACAAACTCCAAAAATAAAAGAATGAAAATAAAAATCCAAATTAAGGTAAAATGGAAAAAGAAAGAAAGCCCGTCTTTGTTTGCTTGTGTTCATCATGGGGAAAACAAGAAAACATATTTTTTAATATAAGAAGAAACATGCTCATTTCTTGGGATTTTCGTTGTTTTATTCGTTTATGTGTTTTCTATGTTACCCTCAAATGGATATGGATGCACATACATGGATTGTTATGGATACAACCTATGTTTCAGAAAGTTTTGGATATAGTACAGCTGGATATTGTGTATGGATATTGGATATAGAACTTTCTAAGAATCTATATTAGGAGATCGTACAGATAGATAGATATGCAAAAAAGTACCATGTAACACCTAAAAGTCCTGAGATACTTTCTTGGAAAATTGTAGTGAAAACATCTTTGTCACAGAGCACTCTAATTCTACTGTTAAAAAAGATGGATGTTTTCTCTGACTAGGATGTATAATATATTTATTCATTTTCCATTTTCCATTTGTATTATGTTCAAGCATGCACACATTTAAATTTTAGACATTAACCAAGCTTAGTTCTTCGTACACTGATTATATGGTCACGTCTTTATAATTCTTTCATGTTTGAGAATTCAGATTTGCCACCTTAGGCCAACGGCTGCATGGAAGCTCATGCATATATTTGGGGTTACTACCCGTACTTCTGAATGCTACTATACATATCAAGAAAGTTTTTTTTTTCATTCAGGGACTCTAATCTCCCTCAAGCAATGAGGGCTCCAACCCAAACATTGCCAATTCCACAAGTGGAGCTATAACTTCAGCTTGCTACATCAATATTCATGTTCACAATAATCAAAAGTAGCTGCAACCCTACATTTGCATGCATCAAGTACTGATTGGGTGGCATCCCAAATTGTTTTCCACAATTCCAACTGCAAGGAGCTACAACTCTTGGCTAGGCTGTAAAAAAGGATCTACTTTTTGTTAGTGGCAATAGATGAAAGTGGAGCTGCTACACCATGTCGTGGCAATTATAATGCTCAAGTGGAGCTACAACTCCAATAACAATTACATATTTACATATGTAGCTACAACTGCAATAACATTTCCATATTTACATATGGAGCTATAATTCCATTTGCCCATATTCAAGAAAGATAATAAGACTATGTGGTTAGGGTAGAGTACATACCTAGAAATTACTTCTCAACTATTTTCTGCAATGACAGAGGTAAACCAATGCAAATAAAAAATCCCTTCCTTTCTGCTAATAAACCATTCAAACTTCACAGAGCATCCTGTTGCTGGAATTTTTGGCGACGATGAAATTGTGAAATAAAAAGATGATATGCCCAAAATTGATCTCGAAGATGACAATAAATTAGTGTCCTGCTTGATCAAAGATAGGTTCTCCGATGTTAACTGACAAGAAAGAATGTTCAAGAAAAGATGTAGAATGTTGTGCAATTTTCATAAAACCTGTACTTAAGACAAACTTAGAAATTTCACCCCAAAACTTGAGGCTCCCTAGATCTATTTCCTGTGAATTTTCAGCCTTATGGTTGACTCTGATATATAAATTACAGCAGCATATTTGTCACTTCTGTCCAACAAAAGTACATAGGGCAGCCCAAGAAAATAAACACTGAAAGAATGTACTTCAAGTGGAGAAGATTCAAAGCCCTAAGGGCACAGTCCCCAACAGATACCACATTCTGTGATAAGGGCACAGTCTTCTTATTTCCTGTTTGCTTGTCAAATTACTCGACAAAATCTGCTCACTGTTATGTTAAATCAGCATACCTAACGAACAATATAAACTACAAAGTTTGCACAGCAAGGTACACTTTATATATACGTCAAATGAAGTTACAAGTGTACCAATCAGTTTATCACAAACTGGTACAACATGTTCATCAGACCTATTTTCCACATGCTTCCAAATGCTTCCAAACCATAGCTAGGGCATCCATCATCAATAGTAAACCTTAACCAGCAAACATGGCCTAGCAAGGCAACACACCAAGCTATTCCTAGCTACTCCAAAGGTTCGAAAACAAGTTTGTATCAACGCGAAGAAGTTCACCCTTGATCTCCCACTTGCAACACAAAAGTTCTCTAGTAGATTCTCGAGGCTTGCATCACATAAGCTCTCCAAGCAAAGTGCTGCAAGTATCCTCTAGGCTTTCTTTGCCACAAACCCTACGTCTTTCTCACACACGCACATCAAACCCAAGAACATCATGGATTTTGTAGGTTTTGTGTCTCACAAACCCTAGCCCTTCCTCCTTTCATCAACACAAGTACAAAGATTTCAAGACAAGTTCATCAACACGATACAATGATCTAATGACTACTCTATCTCTAGTGCATCATGTTCAAGATGGAGGTTCAAATTACAAGTACATACCAATCAACTTGTCTCACGCTGGTACAACATGTCCTTCATGCTTATCACAAGCTAGGACACTTCAAATGCTTCCAAACCCTTGGCAGTGCATCCACTATCAACAGTAATACTAACCAACAAACATGGCCTAGCAAGGCAACACACCAAGCTATTCCCAGTCACTCCAAAAGGCTCAACAACAAGCTTGCATTAACATCAACAAGTCCACATTTGATCTCCCATTTGCATCACATAAGTCCTCTAGGAGGTTCTCCAAGCCTGCATCATACAAGCTCTCCAAGCTAGAAACCCTAGGTGCTTCCCACACAAGGACATCAAATCCAAGCACATCACATCTTCTGAAGGTTTTGCCTCTTAGAAACCCTAGTGCCTTTCTCCCTTGCATCAACACAAGTACAAAGACTTCAAAACAAGTTCATTAACAAGATACAATGATCAAATGACTACTTTCTCTCTAGTACTTCATTTTCGTGGTCAAGGGTTTACAATGTACATCACACGATCCCTAGGTCTTCTTCTGTTGCATCAGAGAAGTGCTAAGTCTCAAGATCATCCCTAGCACTATCATTCATCTTCATGTCTTCTCTAGGGTTTACCTCACAAACCCTAGGTCTTCCCATCTTACATTACAGAAGTATCAATACCACTCGAAGACAATTACAAAGATAGAATAATGTGTAAAGTGCACAAAGACAATGTCGTCCCTTTATATAGAATAGGTGAGGAAAGCCAACAATAGAAAAGGTGGATTAAGTCCACAACCAACCTAATCTCATCCATGTGATAAGGGCTCCAAGTGAAGCACCTTCTCTCCATGGTGTACACATGCTAGGAGATCAATCCTCAAGTGGTGTGCTCTCTAAGCATGGGCTTAAAGTGTTAAGCTCACTCCTTATCACAAGGCTCCTTTCTTTCCAACACAAGCATCCAATGCTTCAATGCTCCTCCTCAACATGTGTCCTAGGTTCACAACTAACTCCAAGTAATGTGCTCTCAACCCAAGCATCCTTAAGTCAAGCGCTTATCCTCCTAAGTTATGCCATGTGGTCCTATTGCTCCTAGGGCCAAGCACCCTTCCTCCTTGTGCCCAGCTCTCATCCTCCAAGGTAGGTCCACCTCCCATGCAAGCAACCATCTTCCCAACACGTGTGCTAGGGTTTCTCCCTGCACACTACATCACATGAAGGCAGCCCTAGCATGGTGTAAATAATTTCGGAGCAACCCAAAGGCTAATTTGTTCCCTCTTGTAAGGGAAGTGTTTTCACCAACACTAGTTTTCTCCCTTCGAATCTCCACTAGAGCTACTACATGCAAATCTGTATGTGCAGCAGTCACAGAATCAATTGCTGATCCCATGGAAGGTTCTTTAACAAACCAAGATATTATAACTGCATCTTGAATCTCCATAGACCATCGATCACTTGTGAATTTGAAGGAACATAACCTCGGATCATCAACAACCCACCACTCTTCGTCATCTCTCAAGTCAACTTCATGGGCCAAATTCATCTCACACCACTTCGTGAGCTTCCAAGCTCGTGGTGCATGCAACATCCCACATAGGGCCTCCACAAATCTATGAACATGAGTATTTGGGCCATGCACCTGAAAACCACTGTCAATTGAAGTGAAACCTTCAACACTATAGGAGCAACCCAAAAGCTAACAACTGTTGGTTTTTTGTTTTTGGTTGCATTTAAATACCGTCAAAAGATTCCTTTATGAAAAGAAAGAAAGTTTTGATCAATTAAGAAGGCTTTTAAAAGAACTTGGTAAAACTTAATCCCGTGGAGTAGGTTCTTTGATGCTAGAAGGACGAGAAAAGATGTACCAGAATATAGCTAAAGGAAAACAAAAACAAAATTGGAAGCCCAAGACATTTAACAATAGTCCCTAAAATGACTCCCATTCTGAAGTGCAATCAAAGCAAAAGGAGAGAAGTGGTTTAAGAAGGAACATTTTAAACATTGTGGCAAACGAGGGTAGTTTGATGATTAATGTAGTAAGTAGATGGCTGACCTTAAGAACCAAATCAGGGAGCTTAGTTTGGCCAATCAATGATATAATGATGATGATAAGGCCTTTCATACAACATCACCTAATCCTTCTAGTTAGTGGATTGTTAATTTTGACTGTTCTCATCACATGGCTAGGGAAGAAAACCTATTTACTTCACTTGATACTGACAAAAATTATGATAAAAAAATTATACTTGAGACAATACTACTCTTTGTGTTTGTCATATGGTGACATTAAAGTTGAAATGGTGTCATAAAAGATGTTTACCATGTTCCGGAACTAAGTTAAATTTGGTCTTTGTATACTTGATCACTCAAGTGGGTATAATGGTTGAATTTTGGCCTAATCATTTTATAGTGAGAGAGATAAATTCAAAATAGTCATTGCCAGATATGTTGATGCCAACTTGAATCTGTAGAAGTTCACTAAGTTTTTCGAATGTAATTCACACCAAGATCCTCATGTCTTTGCTATACATACTTATGAAGTATGTCTTGTTGTTAGAATTAGGACAGTTAAGCAGAACAAAAGTGTCTTTTTAATTTCAATGAGGATAACAACTAGATCTTATATCTAGAAAACAACTCTACACTACTTGAACAGAGAAAAACAAGCATGTGTGCTCAGATCTAAGATAGTTGAGTTATTTAGCTAAAAAATAGATCTTAGAGTAAACATTAGTTCTGATCTTCAATGCTGAAATAAAACTTGTACAGATCTACAGATCTAAACTAGGAATGAAACACAATCTGATCATGAACAGCAAACCAAATTTCAGAAACAAGAAGTGAGAACAAAACTCAATATACAGTCCAGATCTGATAACAATCAATGCTGATACATATATCTGGATAAATCAAAGCAAAAACTCAAGGCAAAGTCCAGATCTGATAAACTGAATAGATGACTTACCTTGCCCTGAAGTCTTACCTCTGAAGAGGTCACAATCACACACAGAGATGCTAACCATTTGTAATTATGCTCAGACAAAGTCCAGCTCATAGATCCACCATATAGGTTGGATCTCTGACCAAGAGAAGAAAGAACTTTCTTGCCACCAAAGGGAAAGGACCAAAAAAAAACTTCACACAGTCAAACCCTCAAACAAGAGAAAGCTTTAATCACCCAAACCCTCACACAGAAAATCTGTGGAAAAACCGTCGCACAAGAATGGTTTAAGGGAGGCCGTGGTTCAACATAGGACAGGTTTGGACAGCTGCAAAGGAGGGCCGCACTCATAAGGGGCTGCACTATAGCAACTACATCACAGCAGTAGTAAAGGGGCTGTACCACAAAACAGTCACACCCCAACTTCAGTAAAGGGGCCGCACCATACAACTGTCACACCCAACAGCAGTAAAAGGGGCTGCACCACACAACAGTTCAACAGTCCTTAAGGGAGCCACACCACACAGTCTTCAAGGAGAGCCGAGAGGTGCAGAATAGAAGGGCCAAGTCACCACACAAGGCTCAGCAATAAACGCTCCAACAGGAAGAAGGCCGCAGCAGCAAAGGTGATCTCAAGGGAGCTGTATTACAACACACCAGGTCTCAAAAGAAAGCCGCAGCAACAAAGCACTCCAACAGTCACCCTCATCAGCAAGAAGAAGGAGGGCCACACTTGCTATCACCCTACAGCAGCAAGGAAGGAGGGCCGCAGTAGCTGTCACCCTACAGCAGCAAGGAAGAAGCCGCATCACACCACAACAGACCTCAAAGGAGAGGCCGCAGCAGCCTCAGAGAAACTCCTAAAGGAGGGCCGCAGCAACAACAGGAGCAACAATAATAATGTGTGTGTTGTGAGGGGTAAGGGGGGGTTTTATTTATAGTTTAGGCTAGGGTAAATAAAATTAAAATAATTATTAAATATAACATGCTTAAATCAAATAATTTAAACATGGTATAATCAGCATTTTAATTTAAACTTTATTTAACCCTTAAGACAAAAACAACATAAAACCCCAAACCAACACAAGCAAGGGTAAGGGAGGGTTTAGGAGCGTTTACAAGGTGGCAATACTTGTTCTTTCATTTTCAAGGTGACCTTATTACTTTATCATCATTGCATATGGGATACATCCCTCATGTGGTCATGTCCTCCTTCAAGGAGGGTCATACACCATCAAAATACTTGATCGAGGATCAGGTTGCCCCATAACTTTTTCTGGGGTCTTATCAACCAAGGTCCAAGACCAAGGATCAACCCATGCCCTAGGCATGGGTACCCTGGACCATGTCCAGGGGCCCTAGACTTATCTAGGGGCTTTAACTGCTTGGTCCTAGACCAAGAACCCCAGCCATATATTAGGGGCCCTCTCAGGGGTCTTTATTGCTTGGTACCAGAACAAGAACCCCAGTCATCTACTGGGGGCCCTCTCAGGGGTCTTATCCACCAAGGTACAAGACCAAGGATCAACCCATGCCCCAGGCATGGGTACCCTGGACATTTCCAGGGGCCCTAGACATATCTAGGGGCTTTAGCTGCTTGGTCCCAGACCAAGAAACCCCAGGGGTGCACTTGGGGGCCCTAGATCTTAGCTAGGGTCTTTGCCATCCTTCCGGAGAATGGCTCTTGCAGCTGCTATAAATTTAACACTTGTGGCTTGGAAGTTTAGGTCATTTGAATTTCTGTAGTAGGCAATGGATTGGCAGATTGAATATGGTTTGTGGTCTACCCATTGTGTCTCCAAATAATAGTGTTTGTGAAGGGTGCATCTTTGGAAACTTTCATAGAGAGAAAGAAGTTTGAAAAGAATCAATCATGGTGTGCGTCAACTCAACTACAATTTGTTCATAGTGATCTACGTGGTCCAATGGAAAAACTATCCTTGTCAGGTGCACAATATATTTTGACTTTCAACTTGACTTTTTTGGAGTATACAAGTCTGTTTCCTACAATAGAAGAATCAAGTCCTAGATAAGTGTAAGGATTCAAAATCTATTGCTGAAAATCAATGTAGTGAATCTATTAAGGCTCCTAGCACTGGTAATGGTGGTGTATGGGTGAATCATGGCTTTGAATTTCTCTAGAACTAGTATTACTTGTTAATGTACTGTACTATGTACCCCTCAACATAATGATGTAGCTGAAAGAAAGAATTGAACCCTTATTGAGATGGCTAGGTGCATGCTTGATGCCAAAGGGAGGGGCTGCGGAAATTCTCAAGCCCTAGGTGACTAAAGTCCTTATGATCTCAATCAAACAAGTAGATTGCTGAATTTAACTATTGCAGAAATAAATTTCACACCACAGAATAAATCACACAATAGTTGTAAATCAAATAGCAGAAGAATAAAAGTTAATTTCACACATACAACGGTAATAACTCCTTCAAATTTGATTTTCATTCCTTCGAAAAACTTACAAGGAAAACTCCACAAGCTGTCCAAAAACCAACACTGCACGGATACCACAAACCACCTCAAACTTGAGCTTTTTCAGCTTGACTGTAGTGTAGCTCAGGGAGTAATATGGGGTACCACTCTAGGTACCCCATATTATCCCCCTAGCTACACGGGGGATAATATGGGGTACCTAGGGAAGTACCCAAGGGGAATAATAGTAAAGATGTATTGTTATGTATGGAGGCCACTTTTAGTAAATAAGGCCTAGTGTGAACACAATAAATGTTAGAGGGCACTTGTATGAAGTGATCTTTTCTCTTTGGTGAGCTAAGTGCCGCGAAAGTCTACTTCTTGCTGAACCAAGTTATCGACTTTGATACCAAGCTAAAGCAACACCCTAAGGTGCTCTTCCTGTCTGCTGCACTACCTGCCCAATCTGANCCAAGGGGAATAATAGTAAAGATGTATTGTTATGTATGGAGGCCACTTTTAGTAAATAAGGCCTAGTGTGAACACAATAAATGTTAGAGGGCACTTGTATGAAGTGATCTTTTCTCTTTGGTGAGCTAAGTGCCGCGAAAGTCCACTTCTTGCTGAACCAAGTTATCGACTTTGATACCAAGCTAAAGCAACACCCTAAGGTGCTCTTCCTGTCTGCTGCACTACCTGCCCAATCTGAGTTTGTATACATTTGGGACTTCAATTCACCATCTCCAAGATATCTCAGACCATACTCTACTGCGCCCCTCAAATACCCGAGCACATGTTTTGCTGCTACCTAATGCTCCTGCCTTGGCTCCACTATGCACCGACTCAAGGTATTCACTGCAAAACAAACATGGGACTCCTTCCCACTTACTTCAAATCCTTGAGGCTATTCAATATACCTGGCCTCGTTGCCCACTTCCTCTCTTTGGGAGAACCCTCTCGCCACAAACCTCGTTTTGAGCTTCTCAATGCTGCCATCTACAACATGCTTGATCTTGTAAAGCCATTTGGAACTCACAACTGACTTCCCCTTCGGCCTTGGCATTATGTTCCAAACATCATTCTTCATGATGGAGGTGTACGCCTCCACCATGGCATCCTGCCATACCTGCTAGTCTCATGCTTCCTGAAAAGTGGAAAGTTCAAAATCTAGAATGTCGCTCATGAGTACCATATAGTCTGAAAACGTCTTCAAAGGTATTCTCTCTCTAAATGTGCTCCTAGGAGTCTCAACATGCTCTTGAGCATCCCTCAATGTTTGACTAAACCATCAAGGTCTCTTGACAGAAGTGCAAGGGGCTCCCTTTCTCTATCTGAAAGGTGCTGTACTGCACTGGAAATCACTAGTGATCCTAGCTCAATCTTCAGAGCTTCTTGCTCCTCATCTTTTGTCACTAGGTCTAGAATCTCCTTAGACCTATGCTTGCTGCTTGGGAAAGCAACCTTGGCATGCTTTCCAAGCGTGCATCCTCTACATACACCATGCTGCTCAACTTTGAACTCTGGAAGACCTATGACTTTGTCCCTCAAAATAGGAAACGCTTTGTGATGCAGGTACCCCATCCTCTTCCTAAGACCTGGTACAAACAAGACATCATCAAAATCTAAATATCTACCTAACTTGACCTGGAAGGGAATAATACCAACTTCTGCTACTAGGTACTTGGGATCATCACCAAGCTCAACCTACACTCCTGAGTCTTGCTTCTTTAGACTRGAAAACGAATGTCGAGCTGATTTCATATGTCAAGATGCCCCATTGTCCAGATACCATGCACTCCTCAGAATCATGCTGGTAGAAAGACAAGATACCAACATGGTAGCAAACTCATTCATCTGGGTTTATACAGAGGCCACATTTACTATTTCTCCCCTTTACCCTTCTTATCTCGACACTATGATGCATAATGATCGTACTTATGACAACTAAAGCACTTGATTTTACTCAAGTGCTTCTTTTTTGGCTCCGAGGTAGACTCCTCACTCTTTCCCATACCCTTGCTAGGTCCTTTACCTCTACCCTTATTTGACTGTCTAAATAGAGCTAGTTCTCTTCACCATCCTCCTTGCCGACCTTTGACTCCATCGAAGTCACCTCTTGGATAGAATCATCGCAAAGCCTCTCAAAGACGGGAAGGTTTTCTTGAGCACAGATACCTTTGACAAACGGTTCCCATGAAACTGGGAATCCATTCAATTCCATGTTGACTAACTATGCATCTTCAACCTTCTCCCCAACTGCTACAAGTTGATCACAAATCTGTGTGATCTTCATAAGGAAATTGGTCACTGTGTCTGATTTGGTCATCACTATGGATCTGAGTTTGTTCCACAATACCATCTTCTTGTTTATGTTCTGATTCTAGTAGAGATTTACCAGGGCATCGAACATCTCCTTCCCTGCCCTCTTCTCAGATACATGAGGGATCAAATGATCCTTTAAGGCATCCATGTTCATCCGCTTGGCCTTCACTTCCTTCTTGTTTTGAGCTACCAACTGCCGTGGATTTGTAGGTGGAGTCACAATGCTCTTGATAATATCCTAGAGATCATTCTAATCTAGTAAGATTGTAACCCTCATCTATCATGATAAAAAATTCAAGGCACCATCCAATCTGTCCTCAAACCTGAGGCACATTGCGACCATCTCTAAGATCTATTGCATAAACTCCCAAATGTGAAAATAAAAGTTTGAAACCCTCCCACTGTTGGTCCTTCTTCCCTGCAGTTGATTTACCGTTGCAAATCCTAGATAATCTCAATTAGAGAAATAAGCTCTGATACCATGTAAAAATTCCCAAGTCCTAGGTGATTAAAGTTCTTATGATCTCAATCAAACAAGTAGATTGCCAAATTTAATTATTCAGAAATAAATTTCCGACCATAGCATTAATCATACAATAGCTAGAAATCAAATAGCGGAAGCATAACAATTAATTTCACACATACATCGGTAATTACTCCTTCAAATTTTCTTTTCATTCCTTTGAAAAACTTATAAGGAAACCTCCACAAGTTGTCCAAAAAACAACATTACACGGATAACAAAAAACACCTCAAACTTGAATCCTTTCAGCTTGATTGAAAGGTATAGTTGCTGGAAAGAAGCAAAAACACTAGAAGACTACTGTACAACCTGCAGGATAGTCTGTACGACCTGTAGGACAATTTGTACAACCTGTATGTACCACTATACATACCTATCTGTATGATTGTACATAATTCCTTATGACTCTATGGAACTGTATGGATCCTTATACGAGACTGTGTTGCCGGGAAATGCCTCTTTCTTGGCTGCTTTCTCTCTCTCTCCCTCTCTCTATCGCTCAATCTGCTCTACTGCTTAAGTGTTCTTGCGTGTCTTAACTCTCTATCTTGATCTGTCTTTATAGTTTTAGCCAAGACCAAAACCCTAATCTATTTTTGAGATTATTTCTAGTCTAAGTCATCCATGCATGAAATACACCTTTTTAGACTTAACTGCTAAAAATAAGACTTTCACTTTTTAACTTAAGTAAATTACAAAATAGAATTTACTTTTCTAAAATAGAATCACTTTCTGAAAATAGAGTTACTTTTTGAAAATATCTGTAACTACTTCTCGCATGTTCACATTGAACCTGTGCGAAAGTTCCTATCTGAGCTATAATTCTCAACATGGACTACGATTTTTGTGCAAAGGTAGTTGCTCGTGCATGGTATATTTTTAATTGGATTCCTATCGTAGTTGTGAGGAATAGAACTCTTGAAGAAGCTTGGAGCCGTTGAAAGCCAACCATAGCTCATTACATAGCTTTTGGTTGTGATTCTTGTGTCCATATTCCTAATGAAAGAAAAACTAGAAGCTAAGGGTCACAAATGTAATTTTGTTGGAAATCTTCAAGAGTTCAAGGCATTTTCTATATGATCCATCCACTAATTATGTCATCATTCAAAGAGATGTTATCTTCGAAGAGAAGTTCCCATCTTTAGAATTGCGAACTCAGTATTTTGATTTTGTGATTGCGTCCCTTCCTAGTATCCCGTTGTTGCCTAGTTCAAATGATTCTTCAGATTTAGACGTTGAGGAAGAAACTATTGAGCCCCCTCAAAATGGTCCACATACAAATGCATCTTTTGTTAGTAAACGTAGTCATTCCAAGTGGGCAACAAAAACTCTTGAACCAACATGATTTGATGTGGGCCATGCTTCTTGTGGCGTCCTTTCCTAGCTGTCCTAGCCACGAGATGAGGAACCTTATTGTTCCCCTTGGTGCTTCCATTTGGCATGCTTTTATAGCTTGATTGTATGGTGGGATTCTTATTCCTTATCCCTCTAGTCACCTTATTTTACACTACTACGAGAAACCCTCGCCAGTGCGATCTAGGCCATCCATTTGTCCCTAGTGGGACAAATATTGGCTTCTTGCGACGAAGTAGGTACCTCCCCACTCAAGTCTCTTCCAAATGCATGAGCGATTGTGGGTCATTGATCTAGATCAACAGGTGAAATCTTAGCCATTTGCGACAAAGTTGGACCTCTAGATCTTGTTACCCCTTCACATCTAGGTGTAACTAGAGGAGATTTTTCTACTATGAGCCTTATCATAGACAACGGTTCCATAGATGAGATCCTGGTTCTCCACAAATAGTTGACCAGAGATGCTTCCCACATTATGCTCAACTCACTCACATTTGATGACTATGGTGCTTGTCATACATGAGGTACATTATTTCATTGCTTCATACTAAGTGTTAATACCTTACGTATTTGTCATGAAAGTAGTGACCATAAGTTGAATCAGATAATGGATGATGATGCCCTAAATTTGTGCCTTTTACCTTGTTTCAACTTGGTGCTCATCACCATCTTCTAGATAAATGTTGTGACTCTTGGGTAGAGTTGTACTACTAGGGGACTGTGAGAGAGGCAACGTGTCCATATCCCAATCCATACTTAACAGTCTCCATCTTTCTTGATTTTCGTTGTCCTGCTCTTGGGTTACTTGTCATATGTCACACATAAAGGTTCATGCTTCATAATCCCATGAGAATAAGGAGCTTGAATGCTCGAGGTTGATGCATCTAGATAAAAAAAGAAGAAAAAAGCAAGATGCAAAGAAAAATGAAAAGAAAAGAAATGTCGAAAACCAAGGGAAACAAAGCACAAGCAATGCCCTCTCGCTATGAGGCCATCACCCAAGTCCTATGCGATGAATGCATATCTGAAAAGGACTAAGTAAAACAAAATGAAAGTCAAAAGCCAAAAGAGTTGAATGAACAAAGAAAAAGGAAAAAAAGGGTGGAGCGACACTGTGTCGAGGAAAGGGCAACTCAATGCATAAGCACTCCCTCATTCCAAAGGTGATCATGTGGATGAATTTCTTACATAACCTCACATGACAATGCACTACAACTCATGAAGTTACCCCCAAAACCACACCATCTATCACTACACATGTTCCTCGATAGGTTTTTTTGTGAAATACTTCTCTTGTCGAGTACTAGACATGTAATAGCGACTAATGATGGCCCTCCCATACCTAAACTTGGAAAATTGTATGAATTCTATGAGTTATTTTGAAGGTCAAAGATGATGCTTAATGTGATCTACCTAATGACATTTACATTTGACATGACTCACTTTTTATGTTGCATTGGACTGTGTGCATGCCTCTGGATTGATGACTACTTTGGGTCACTTGGACCTACTTTGGACAATATACATGACATGGATATGACTTGGATTGAGCCTTGTCCCTTTGGAGGGCGTTGAGGAGACCTTTTACATACTTGATGGAGGTCGTCCCATGTCTTATGGAGGACGTTTGGCCACTTTTTGAGGTCATTGCACCCTTTGGGAGAGGACGTTGGACCTCCTTGATGAAACATTGCACCTCCTTGATGAAATGTTGCACCTTTTGGAGTGAACGTTTCACTTTTGAGGACATTTCACACCCCTTCACATTATTTTTGAGTGAGCCGTCCACTTTTGGGAACCCACACATACTATGTGTGAGATTTGCATGGATATGAGGAGGACGACTTCGCATTTGAGGAGGTTTACTTTATATTGGGAGCATCTTTGAGGGTCTTTTGAACTATTCACTCATGTATCATGGATATTTTATTTATTTTCATTTTATCTCTAGGACTCGCAAAGAGATAAAGGTCATTTTAATATTTTCTTAGGATAAAAGCTAGAAAAATATTTTTGTTGTAATGAGAAGGGTGTTAGATCTCGCATATAAATAAAGAAGCACTTCTCATTTGTGAATCATTGCTATAACTTGTGGAGAACATTACTTGCCTACTTCTCTAAATTTTCTATGAATGGATAACTAGAGTGACTTTTTGAGGATGATGTTTTGTGGATTGCTTTACAAATTTCATGGATGCTCTTGGCTAGGGTTTTGAAGATGAATCGATTTCTTGAGTAAGGGGTCTCACTTGATCTTATGAATGTTGTTTGTGAATGATTTTAAGTGAAGTTGTACTTTTCTAGTGGTGGTGGTGCACTCTCTTTGTGTCTAATTCCCTTTTTCATAATTCTTGGAGGATTACTTGTGGAGTATTTTCCCTTGAACTAACTTGGAACTTGTAAGGTACTACGTGGATTTGTTAGGGTTTGTAGTGAACAACCCTAACTATCACCCTAGTTCAACTTACACCTTCTCAAGGGATTCCTTAGTTCCAATGACCCACCAGGTCAAATACCCGCAGTAACAGAGTTCTAAATCACTCTGTTGGCAACTTCACGCTCGAGCTGCTCTCTAACTCTTAGATTGGGCCTAACATCCTTCTCTGTACAAAGTTCTAGACTCTTTGTTGACCACCAATCTGTTCCTCTTTAAATTTATGAACTGGGTGTCACCTTAAGCACCTTCTTCTTCGTGGCGCAAATTTCCCTGTACAACCCAAACATTGTTCCCAATTTAGGCGCTAAGCTCCTTCCTTTCACACGACCATATGCCTCAAACAAGTGTTTAAAACCTCGTGCTAACTCCATAACCAAGAGCTAGCAGCCAAGCGCCAAAAACTTGAGTGCTTACTCCTCCATAAGACCTCGGGCTATGACCAGGCCCTAGGCGTCGTCAGACTTTTTATTAGAGTGTCGTCCTCAGATTCCCTCTG
Organism: Picea sitchensis; assembly: GCA_010110895.2. Classification (NCBI taxonomy): domain Eukaryota; kingdom Viridiplantae; phylum Streptophyta; class Pinopsida; order Pinales; family Pinaceae; genus Picea; species Picea sitchensis. The sequence continues at coordinate 95,761 of SNQJ01S0005183.1, forward strand.
ATGTGAGTCACTCTGATAGTTCGCTTCGATGAAAACAGACTCCGACAACATAGGATCCATTCTGACAGATTTGGACTCTGGGCAAACTCGCTTCAATAGAAAACTGCCACATGTTCGACTCTAGAATCGTCGATCTGGTGAACCTTTGGTTATGTTTCCCGTGGGCAATAGATCTCCACTGTAGATCTCTTCTTCCAATGGACGGTCGGATCCAATGAGTCTTTTCCCCACTGATCAACTCCGATGAACTCAAACCACTCCGAAACTTTAGTTCTAATGGAAGGCTGCCACGTGCCTCTTCCATGTCTGTCGATCTAGCGACTCCAAGTAGATCTTCATCGTTGATCAGAGTCTTTCTTCCACTGAGCCTTTCCACTGTTTATCACTCCGAAGGTCATCGGATTTTGGTGACTAAGGATCACGACTTCTTCTGCGATCAAACCTACTATAATTATGAAAACCTCGATTTTAACAGGAGTTCGAACCAGATCTCAAATTGCCTGCAAAACAACACTTGCTTGATCCAACCGATCCACACATCCACAATATATATATATATATATATATATATAAACCACTTATCATGGATTCAAATGATTCGATAAATTCAACAACTCGCTCATAGAGCCACAAAGAGCAAATTCAAGATTCAGAATAGTATTAAATTCATCAATCCACACAAAATTATACTCAATCAAAACCAGAATATCAGGTCTGGTTCAAATACACAAAGAATAAAATTCGATGTCTCAAAATTCTCTCTCACACACAATCTCTTCACACCTGCTCTCCTCTTCTAAGCTGTGTCTGTCTGTCTGGCCAGATTTACATTCATTTGGCCTTTACTCGACCTTTTTGGCCAAATCTCCCCTCTCTCACACACTCCTCTATTTGTCCTTTCTCTAGCTCTGTCTAATTCTCTATCTCCTATGCCCTTAGGCTTACAATGTTTAAAACCAAAGGATTCTGATACTGGAATTGGTTCAGATCCTAAAATCCCTCTACTAACAAATCCCTAAGATCCCTCAGATCCACAATATCCTCAAAATATTTCTAGACCTCTACAAACCCTTGAGATGTACATATCAATCAATCTCAAAATCAACTTCTAGAATCTAATTACAATTTAGGAAAATAAAACAATTAAGGGAAACTCACTCCCTTTGGTAAATTTCAAAGACGCTTTAGGCCTCTTCAAAATGATTGATTTCTTATGGGAATGCTCCTGCATCAAGTTCACTCCATATGCCCCACAAAAAATAGTAGGCACTAGTCTTCTCCCATTTAGTCAATTCAAAATTCAAAATTTGACTTTTAATTTTTGTTTTAGGGTAAATCTAGGGTTTCATAACAGTTCACATACATTTCTAGCCATAAAAAACCCTAGATGTCTGGGTATTTGTGCATGTTCTTGACCTAAAAAAATCATTTTATAGCCATAAATAGCCTTGCTAATTTTTATTGCTGAAGAGTTAGAACTAGAAATCTTGTTTTACTTAGCTGTTATGTGCCTAATTTTCAGAATTATCTAGTTGTATAAACCCTAGTTTTATATATTGTTTTAGTGCTAATTTTTGCCTGTTTTAAACTTATTTAAAGGGCTGAAATTTATTGCTATTGTAGCTAGTCTACTGCTGTAATTTTCATCTTTATTGCAAGTTTTATAACAGCCATTGGTAATTTTCAGATTTGCACTGTTTGGGGATGCCACATCAAGTCTTGAAAATATGCGACCTATGCCTAGGTGGATGCCACATTACTCTGTAACTCTGCCACATGTCGATCTCTGAGGGTGCCACTTGGTACTGCATGGATGATGACTGTACCTGCTAAATATAGACATTTCAAAAAATAGAATCCAGTTCCTAAATTTTAGGAAACTGTCCACATCACCTAAGATGACTAGGAGAACACCGCCACATGTCACTGTCTAAAAATAGACACTGCTAAAAATAGAAAGTCGTCCGAATTCCCTTGACTTTATACTCATTGATCTCGTCTTTCTGCAAGGGATCTGAATATGCGATCATAACTGAGATGCGAGCCCTGGTGCTGAACCTGCTAAAAATAGTAAATTGTGCCACATCATCTTGGAAAAGATCCAAAAGACTCTAGATGTCTCAAGGATCAATACTGCACGCTCAAAATCTGAATCTGAGGCCTGAAGCAAGACTTCCTAAAAATAGAAAGTTCTTGCACGTCGCCCGAAAAAGTGTCATCGGGCCTAGAATCATGCAAGGACTCATACTGTATGCTCAGAACTACTCCAGACTGTCAAGAGTCCCACTCAAACCGTGTCTCCTAAAAATTAGCACCACCTGCTGCATGTAACATTGTATACATCTCTCTCAAAATGCATGGAAACTAAGTCAACTCTAACTCTGAACCAAACAACCATGTACCGATGATATACCTGTCTCACGTGGGAACCAACCTCTTGCTCAACACAAGCGCTAAATTCTGGGAGAATCTCAGAATGCCAACCAAAATAATGCATGCTGGCTCTTAGCCCTCGAGATTTAACTTGCCCAAAAGGGTGAAAATCTAGGGGTTAACAGACCCTCAAGGACTTAAGTGAGGGTGGGATTGTTGGTAACTTGCTAGCTCCAATTCACCCAAAATGGGAAAATACGTCACAATTGAGAGTTGAACCTAGGTTGGGAGGATAATAACTTCTATTCTTAAACACCCAAGCTAGACCCAATTGACAATCAAAATTGCACATTTATCTGTACACTCATTGGTATTAATAAGTATATATACAGTACAAAACTATGGGAAAGTGATCAAGTTTGATGATGTCTCCAAAAAAATACAATACATTGGGTGAGTAATCAGTTTAGGCTAAGCACCCAAAAGAGATAGGGTTAAAGTACACAATAGAAAAGTACGAATATAGTACACGTTCTCACATTCAGTGAACTGAGTCTTTTCAGTACATCCCGATTTGAAGCTCAAAGGTCACACTTATAACATATGGAAGCAAAGGATGATGTGCATCGTCATCGTGACTTGTGGCACATCACTAGGTGGTGATTAAAAGGAACCTTATGACGGGGATGAGAAAATGAAAGTAGCTCAATAAGTCAGATGAAGTTAAAGGTCTCATAGGCATTCATGTTTCATAGGAGTTGCAATTCCATATTTAAACAGGGAATTCGTCCATTGTAACGTAGGACACTTTATAGAAAATCTTGTTGAAACTTAATGAAGCTTGGGTTACCCAATTGGAGAATCAGCTCATGTGCTTGGATGTTCAAGGAGCTGCAATTGCTATTGGAGGAATGTGGCACCAACTTCAAGGACTACGAAATGACAGATTATTCTCCAAAGCCTTCTAGTTTCACATGAGGTTTTTTGGTCGTGACTCGTACTATATCTCTATAAAGTGTATGCCTAGTGATAATGCTAAGGGCCTAGACTTTGATAGCTTTTGTAATCTATTGATTGAGGAATATCAAAAGTTAATAAATCTGGAAAAGATTGGCTCTAAGTAAAGGCTCATCTAGCCAAAGATAATCAACATCAACATTATAAGAAGTGTGATAAGAGTCCCAAAAAAGAACACATAGCATCAAGCGCAGCTGAATCAAGATTCAAGAATGGAAAAGCTGAAAAAGAAGCCTTGTGGGTATTGCAATAAATTAGGGCATATTTATAAAAAATGCTTTAAAAAGTTGTAGGATTTTTGTAAGCAGTCCCATTGACCTGTTTATGGTCATCTTTTGAACATTAATAAAATTATCTTATCTTATCTTATCTAAGCATGCTGGGAAGCAAGCATCTTCCAATTAACAACAATGACAACATAATTGCCCCCAGAATTATGGAGACCTTTTCTGCGACTTCCACAACCTTGCATGCCTATACTGCTTCCAATGACTGTATTGTTTGATCATATGGCAGGGGATGCACCATTTTTTCCTTCTCTAGATCGTAACAGGAATTGTGAAGGGAAACTTTATATTAAGGACAATTCTGCACTATCTGTTTGTACCTTTGTGGTCTTGGTGCAATTCTGGTATTCATTCACCAGATGACTCAAAGTTGGAAAAGTTGATTTTTCGCCTAACAAATTTGTTGTGAAAGATATTAATGGAGAGTTCCATATTGTGGCTTCTGCAAATCTTGATGATGATGTGAAACTTTACAAGTTTTCTATGTTTCCTGTGTCTAATTTATGCCATGGATTTCATGCTTGCATTGTTCAAACTTCAAACTGATGATGCGAGTCTTTTATAATTTATTGAATGAGAAACTGGGTTACTTGAATTTCAGAACTTTGGAGTTAATGAGTAGTTAAAAATAAAACATGGTTCATGGCTTATCCAATGTTCACTCTTCTTTGTACATTTTATAGTTTCATAAGCCATTTATGGCCAATCATGGACATGCAAATTTAAGTTGCTGGTTTTGTTTAATTTGAAAATGGTTAGATTTAAATTTTTATAAATATTTTGTTATTACTTTAACAAATTTCCATGGACGATATCTTAATAATAGTAAAACCTTCAAGCTTGTTAAAAATTTAAGAGCAGTATGATTCCTTAAAATGTTCTTGTTGGCAACTGAATGCAAAGGAACGGAACTGAGATATTAAGGAGGTGGCAATGGAGTCAGAGATTTATTTTACATTTAGAGAGGCGTGCTGTGTGATAAAGATTTATTTCCTGTATCTAGTTTTTACAGACATTTTATATTATTAAAGTCTGTTTACATTAAAAGCTAGTGTGAACAATTTTTCAAGGCAGCAACTTTGGCGTGTAATGGGTAGGTACTATGTTACAGAAGGGAGTAACTTTTTAGCTGCATGACAGCTAGAGCATAGTTTGCATTTGACTTAAAATAAATGTATTAATCTGTTGCAACTGCCTACATTATGTGCCTTAATTTCTATGGTGACACATTAGTAAAGAAGAGAAAGTAATGCAAAATAAAATTAGCAAGCATACACGCCTCTTACTTTATGTTGTTATTTTGCAGGCAATGTTTGAAGGGATTTTAGTTGACATCCCATTTGCCACATTCTTTTTGAGCAAGCTCAAAGAAAAGTATGTTGCGATGCCATAAAAGTGAATTCTTTTTCTTACTGAGTGGATGTATTGTCTGAGGGAGAAAATGGATACAAATTGAATAATATTCTCTGTATGCTTATAGAGAGCAATCTTCTCATTGCAATGCATTAAATCTTTCAAATGTTAAAACTCATAAATATGCAGTGCATACATAATTTTTATTTTTAAATGGTTGGTTTGAGCACTAGAAACGTTATCTATCCTGCTCGAATTTTGGGGCAACTTTCAAGACTGCTGGCGGAGGCTGAATTAAAATTTAGTTTTACTCCATATTGTTACCTCCATCCGTGGGTGTCTTCACAGGGTCCTTCTCATCGAAGTTCTAAACACCTCCTTTAGTCTCTTTGTCTTGGATTGTGTCTTTCATTGGCAGTTGAAAACAATCTAATTATCTAGCATAAATATTTCATATTCCTCCATTTGCCAATGTAGGAGGCCACTAATTGTGTTCATTCCATCTTCTGAACATACTTGAAGTAGTAGTACCCCATCCCCTGGCTCAATGTTCTTCCGAACTTTATTATTCGCACTCACCCAATCACTGTTGTCCTCTTCTTCATCAAAACAATTGATAAATCCTTAATAACTTGTTTGTTCACTAGTCTGTCTCTTCCCTAGTTGTTTCTTCCTTGCTAAGTTGAATGCATCAGAGCTTTTCTCTATATTGTATTTACCAGAAAGTTGGTAAGAAATCTCTCTTGCTAAGGAAACACCTTGTAAAATTAACAACCCTTTTGGTTCTACTCAGCTTTGAGTCGTCATTCTTAATTGTTAATATGCGTCAGTAATAGTGCATTGTTTTTTGACAAGAGGTTCGCTCCTAATCCCACATTGATTGCAATGTGCTTCATTTTGTTGAGGCTCACTCCTAATCCTACATTGATTACAATATGCTTCATTTTGGTATCATTCATAGTTGTTGTGACTTCCATAGTGTGATTTATGCAATAGCTTCCATGGAAAGGAAAAGTAAGAGCATGAATTGTGCTCACTAGGAGAAGATGGACCTAATTTGAAAAGGAAGCACAAGCATGGAAAATGAGTATCTGTAGATGTAGTGTGGTGTAGAGCACAACATTGGTGCAAAGGGAGAAAGTGCATGAGAATTGAAGTTGTACATTGATGATGTTAGGAAGGAAAGTGACGAAGTTGAACACAACAATGAATAGATGGATTGGCATGACAAAGAGAGAAAATTCACGAAAGGATGATGGAAGGTGAAGCAAATTGCCCGAGGAGGATTTGAAGAGTAGGAGAGGAAGGTGAAGAGTTAGAATGAAAGATGATGTGTTAACCATGAGAATAAATAGTAGCACAAACATTAGAGTTGAATTAGCCAGTCTAGCTATTGAGGTTGTAGAGTCAAATTTAGAGTGTTATTGTTAGCCAAGAGCCCAGTAAGGAGACGAGAGCTCTTGATTGATATCTATAATCGATATACTTGGAGAACTAACATATGAGTAGAGCATTGTCCCTTCATTGTGGTTTTATTCTGTATTTCTTTGTATGGTATTGTTGAATGTTGGTAGGATGCACCTATTATCTGTTGAGATTTGGGTACCTTGGAAAGTGGTCCCCTTGTTTGTGAGCTTCTAAACACATGTGGGAAGTACTTTGTACCACATACCATGTACTTTATGTCTAATTTCACTTTGACTTAGGAGATTCAAGTCAAAAGTGAAATTTGGTCATTTTAGCCTAAAATGACAATTAATTCACTTTGTGGGTGAATTAAGGGACATAAAGTGAAACTATGGAAACTTAAGTAAAGTGGGTTTTGAGTTGAGGTTCATTTGAGATGATCTCAACCATTGACCTAGGATGAGATGAGATGATCTCATCCACTCACTTTCTAGGGTTCCTTATGCATCCTTAAAGAGGGCGCAAGGGGAAAGGAGAGCTCATTCCATTCACTTGTTTGTTCACTTGAGAAGATTTAGGAGGAGGATGAGCTTGAGAATGGAGGCATTGGAAGAGGGAAGCTTGGGCGCTTCCTTGCATGGAGGAGCTTTGGGAGCTTGGGTCCCTATTATTTGATGGTGATCATACTTGCTTGGAGGAGGGCGCACCATAGGAGGAGGGCACATCACTAGCAGGGAGCATCTACAGTTGGAGGAAGTCAGATCTGAGTGTCTCAGTGGAGAGGTAGCATACCAGAGCACATTGTGGTGCAAGGGTTTCTTCTTCAGAGCATCCAGGGTCAAGGGCGCTTCACTTCATTAGATTTGGCAACAAAAGGAGAGGGCCCACTAAGCTTGGGCGCATATCTCCTTGGATCCTTTGACACAACTCGAGAGGAGCTTGCTTTGTATACAGGTTCCATCATATTGTATTTATTGTTGTATCTCATGCTTTAGACACCACTTATATATACTTCCATTCCAAACTGGTTTTCCCCAGGGGGGGTTTATCCAGGGTCATGTTGACCAAAAATACATGTGTTCATTTTCATGTATGCTAGTGTTTAGAACAACATTATTTCAGCTCTAAAAGATCTCTAGGTGTGTTATATACCTTATGGTATGCATGTGCTAACATCTTGTGACAAAACTACATGCTAGAGCACTTTAATGGCCTATGTAACCGTAATGGAACAACAAAGAAGGTACTGAACATTTTGCTGTTATAAAACAGCAGCAAACTCTTGTTTGACAATTGAAACTTAGAGCCAACTTGAGGTCAAAGACAAACCTTGTTGGCAGCCTGTTAGGACCTGGAAAATCTTCATTATCTTCATGAGGATAATGATTAAGGTTTTAAGGTTGTATACCTTTAGTAAGAGTAGAGTAGGGCACAAAGTGGGAATGAAGTTGCAATTTTGCTAACTAGATCATCTCTAGAAAAATGTAGATAAAAGTGGTGAATCAAAGTTTGGGAAATCTTTAGAGATGTTTAGTTGGAGACAAGTCGAAGCAATGTGATCAAGGTTTGGCATAGGCAAAGCTTTCATATAACAACTTTGTGAATAGGCCCACGGGACTTTCACCATACAAGATAGTGAATCTCATGAATTTGAAAGGAGTTGTAAACTTAGTTGATTTACTAGTTGACATAAAGAGGAATGACAACGTGGAAGCATTCACACTATAGATGGAGCATGTATTTGTGCATCCAAGAACTATTGCAAGTGAATAAGAGGAGATGCACAAAGAACAAGGATAGAAAGAAGAGGTTTAATTCATTTTCAGTTGGAGATGAAGTGAGGGTGCACATGAGAAGGTTTAGCAAATCTCATGAATTTGAAGAAGTTGATTTGCTAGTTGACATAAAGAGGAATGACAACGTGAAATATTTCACAATGTAGATGGAGCGAACATTTGCATGTGTCTAAGAAATGTTGCAGGAAAATAGTAGGAGATATAAAAAGAACGAGGATGCACACAAGAGGTTTCATTCATTTGTTGTTGGAGATAAAGTGAGGGTGAACTTGAGAAAATAGTGCTATTTCATAGGAACATACAACCGATTGAACTTGAAGATGGTCGAACCATGCAAAATTTAGAGAAAATTCGATGATAATGCACACTAGCTTTAGATGCCATACAAGTATAACATTTCACCCATTTTCAATGTTATAGATTTGTCCGAGTATAAGGAAAGAGATATTGTCACGGATGGAAGTGAAAAGATGAATATGAGGAAGTAAATGCTAAAAAAGAAGCTATAAGAGATTGAGCCAATTTTGGAGAATACCATCAAGATGAGGAGCATTGAGTACAAGTAGAACTTATTGAAGTGGAAGAGCAAGTCGAATGAAGACAACAAATGGATTTTTGAAGTAGAGTATCAAAATTTTATGAAGGGATTAATGTTGCATAAGATGCACAATAAAAGGAGGATGTGCCTCGTTTTCCTTGCGAGGGGAAGTTGGCGCAAGAACATCCATTAAAGGTCTAAGTAAGCGCATGCATAGTGTGCACCAAGAGAAGATGAGCTTTGTTAGAATGGAAGCATAGAAGGAAAAGCATGAGCGTACCATGTTGAGTATGCTGGGAGGTAGTATGGTGCAACACATGGTTTTTGTAGGGGAAGTAATTGTGCAAGGATTGAAGGAGGACATGGATGATGTCAATAAGGAATCCGATGAAGATGAAAGAATATGAGATTTCACAAACAAGCGATGGAATAGTGTTGTAAAACAATGTGACGATGAGCATGTGGATTACCACAACAATGATAGAGACACCACAAAAAAGGAAGAGGCAAGGTCACAACATAGAGGAAGGTGAAGCGAACATATAGAGGAGGATCTAAAGAGTTAGAAAAAAAGATGAAGAGTCAATATGAAAGTTGTGTTGAGATTATGTACCTTGGGAAGTGTTCCCGATGTGTTTGTGAGCTCCTAAACACATGTGGGAAGTACTATGTGCTTTGTGCCTTGTACTTTATGTCTAATTTCACTTTGACTTAGGAGATTTAAGTCAAAAGTGAAATTTGGTTATTTTAGCCTAAATGACAATTAATTCACTTTGTGGATGAATTAGGAGACATAAAGTGAACTTAGGGTACTTAACCCAAAGTGGGTTTGAGAGTGAGATTATTATGGGATTATCTCAACCTTTGATTGGACATGAGATGGGATGATCTCATTCGTCCATATTTTAGGTTTCCTTATGGAGGTTCAAGAGGGGTGGAAAGGGCAAAGGAAAGCTCATTCACTCATTTTTTCACTTGGAGAGTTTGAGAGAGAGCATGCAAATGAGGTTGGAGGCTAGAATTGAGGAAAGCTAGGGCGCTTCTATCCATGGAGGCTAGAATTGAGGAAAGCTAGGGCGCTTCTATCCATGGAGGCAACCACAAAACTTAGACCCTCATTTATTTGTTGGAGTTGATCTTGCTTGGAGGAGGGCGCACTTGGTGAGGAGGGCGCATTGACAACAGGGAGGACTTACAGAGCTCAGATTGCAGTGAGGACAGTTTCAGTGGAGAGCTACAACACAGATTCAGAGTACTGTGGGAGGTTTCTCCATCAGAGCTTCCATTCAGCGGAGTGTTTCAGTTCAATGGTCTAGGAAACATTGTGAGGAGGGTGCACCTTCTTCATTTGGACTTGTGTTTCGGCTTGGTTCAAGCTGCTATTGTATCAGGTTCATCTGTTTATTGTACTTGTTGTATTCCACCTTCTATTCTCCACATATATACACTCATATTCCAAACTGGTTTTCCCCGAGGGGTTTTTATCCAGGGTCATGTTGACCAAAAATACAAAAATAACACCTATATGGCCTATGCAACCATAACAGAACAACAAAGAAGTTAGTGAACAGTTTGCTGTTATAAAACAACAACAAACCCTTGTTTGATAGTTGAAACTTAGAGCCAACTTGAGGTCAAAGACAGACCTAGTTGGCAGCTTTTTAGGACCTGGAAAATCTTCATGGTATCAGAGCTTGGTGTCTTTTTTTGGTGAGTTTTGGACAGCATTTTGTTGGACTGTTTTAGACATCTTTTGCACAGATTTTGTGGACAACCATTAACCGAGTTTAGTGGCAGCTTGTTGGCAGATTTTTGTGGAGGGTTGTAGAGTAGTTTGTGGACATTTTTGTCAGTCTCTTTTCACACCTACGTGGTAGGAGTGAGGCTGATTTTTCTCGACCGCTTTTCAAACCTATATTGCTCGGAGTGAGGTCGGTGTTTGTTTCCCTCTTTTCACACCTGTGTCGACAGAAGTGAGGCAACGTTACTTTGCAGTTGCAGCATCAGTTTGAGTGCAGTCGACAATGATGTCAACATCTCAGATGCGTGTGGAGGATAGGCTAGCTGGAGCTAGCAACTGGTCACCTTGGAAGACTGGGATTGTCTTTGTCTTGGAGGACCTTGAACTATGGGATATAGTTCAGGTGGTTGTTCTTGTTCCCTCTGCCACTGCTACCGTCTTGTTAGCAGAGTTCAAGAAGAGGAACAACAAGGCAAAGAGGATGATATGTGATGCAGTGCGTGATCACATCATTCCCCACTTGACTGGGAAAGCTTATGCATTTGAGATGTGGGCATATCTATGCAAGCTTTATGAGATCTCTAACCAGAACCAAAAGATGGTTCTGTATGATTGACTCAGGGGCATTCACATGCTCAAGAATGAGTCGGTTACTTCATACCTTGGCCAATACACCCAGATCAGAGACGAGCTTGGAGCCGTTGGAGAGGTAGTGGACCCAGATTCTATGGTGAGGACAACCTTAAACAACTTCACCAAACCATGGGGTCCATTCGTTCGTGGCATTGTTACCAGGGAGATCATGCCCACTTGGGAGAGATTGTGGGATGATTTCGTTCAAGAGGAGACTAGACTTACATCAGAGACATATGGACAGCAACAGAGAGTGCAGGGTGATGAAGATCTTTCTCTTTGGACAAAGGGAAAGAAGAAGATCGGTCGGGGAGGTCGTCAGGGTCCCAAGTTTGGGGCCCCACCACAGGGTGGAGAGAGAAGCAGTGGGCAGAAAAGAGATATGAGCAAAGTAGTGCTTTGTTTGTAAGAAGTTGGCGCACTATGTTGGACAATGTCCCAATGGGAAGAAGAAGAGGGGTGGTATTGCAACTACAACAGAGGAGGCAGAGTTTCAGACTTTGTTTTGAGAGAGAGTGTGCTTTTCTCATATGCTGCACTTCAGTTGAGACGACACCCAGTATTTGGTATATTGACAACGGGGCTTCGAGCCATATGACTGGAGTGAGAGAGCATTTGACGGATCTTAGAGACACAGAGGTCAGGATGGAGATCGCTCTCGGAGATGACTCCTTGGTCAGAGTTGCTGGGATTGGCATTGTTACCTTTCAGAGAGACGACATGCCACCTATATCGTTCAGGGACGTTCTCTATGTCCTTGGGCTGAAGAAGAATTTGATTTTAGTTTCCACCCTCCAAGATAGAGGTCTCGAGGTGTCCTTTAGAGGGACCGAGGTCTTCATACACCCTAAGGGGTCCTCACTTACCTTAGGACAGGTGATTGGAGTGAGGGATGGGAAACTGTTCAAATTTCTTTTTCAACGTCTTCATGCATTGGCAGTGAGCAGCGACAACAACATACATACATGTGAGCTATGGCATCAGAGGATGGCCCATCTACATAATGCGGCTCTTGGAGGACTGAGAGAGGTTGTGACCGGAGTGCCACAAATCAGTACAGAGCATCAGGATGTTTGTAGAGGGTGTGCGCTTGGTAAGTTTACCCAGGCCTCATTCCCCAACATTGACACTAGGTCAGCTGTGATACTGGATTTAGTACACAGATGTGTGTGGGTCCATGTCTTGGAAGTCCTTGAGTGGTCGTGAGTACTATCTCACATTCATTGATGACTACTCAAGGAAGACCTGGATATATTTCTTGAAGACCAAGAGTGAGGTCTTCAAGAGGTTCCAAGAGTTTAGAGCTCTTGTGGAGAACCAATCTGGAAAGAAGATCAAGGTCTTGCGGTCGGATAACGAAGGAGAGTATTCCTCCACTCAATTCATAGACTTCAATGCCCAGCATGGGATGAAAAGACAGATGACCGTACCCTACAACCCCCAACAAAACGAGTTTGCCGAGAGGAAGAATCGGTCTATCACCGGTGCAACGAGATCCATGCTGCATGATCAGAGTTTGCCTCTTTACGCATGGGTAGAGGCGAGTGCTACTGCAGTTTATTTGTAGAATAGGAGTCCCCACAGGATATTTGGGAGATGATTCCTGAGGAGGCCTTCACTGGTAGGAGGCCCGATGTCGAGCACATCAGGATCTTTGGGTGCTTGACCTATTCTCATGTCCCCTCAGAGAAGAGGACAAAGCTAGACCCCACATTCCAGCAGGGGATTCTAGTTGGATACTTAGAGGTGTCCAAAGCCTACCGTATCTACATACCATTACTTAGGAGAGTGGTTGTGAGTAGAGATGTCAGATTTGTGGAAGGTAGGGATTTTCAGAGATCTCTTGAGTCGAGAGTCAGTGTGGAGGATGATGTAGAGGCATCGATTGATGTCTCAGAGGGAGCACAACCTCAAGTTTCCGGTACGCCAGTTTCAGGGGTGACAGGGTCACCTTGCACAACTTCAGGGTCACAGTCAGAGGGTGTTCAGTCAGAGGCGGCAGTGGCTTTAGGATCTTAGAGTGTTGAGACTAGACCTGAGGCAAATACTCTTGGGCAGGGAGATCTTACTTCTCCATTGACCACTTCAGGGAAAAGGAGACCTAGATGGTTTCAGGAGACCCTGAAGGAGGCCAAGGAGAACGTAGGAGAGCCCAAGAGGCAGTTCAGAGAGAGTAGACCTCCAGTGAGACTTGGATCCTATTTGGCTTTAGTGATGAGTATCTCAGATAATGAGCCACATACATTTGCGCAGGCAGTGGACCAGCAGGTCTAGCGAGAGGCCATGTTGGAGGAGTATGACTCCATTGTGCGCAACGATGTTTGGGAGGTGGTTCCGAGGCTAGTGGGGAAGTCAGTTGTGACTTCCAGGTGGTTGTACAAAACCAAGTATGCTGTAAATGGTAGCATAGAGAAGCACAAGGCCCGTTTTGTGGTGCGAGGCTTCTCTCAGATAGAGGGAGTTGATTATGATGAGACATTCGCACCAGTTGCGAGATACACCTCGATCATGAGTATTATTCCATAGTGACGGAGATGGGTTGGAGCATACATCAGATGGATGTGAAGACCACATTTCTAAATGGCTTTATAGATGAGGAGGTGTACATTGAGCAACCACAGGGGTTTGAGGTGAGTGAGAGGGAGACTCACGTGTGCCTTTTGAGAAAGGCACTTTATGGTCTGAAGCAAGCTCCCAGAGCTTGGTATTCACGTATTGACACATACTTGTTTTAGATGGGCTTCGAGAAGAGCGATGGTGATCCTAACCTCTATTACATCATTAGAGGTGAGGACACACTCATTCTCATTCTGTATGTGGATGACTTGTTCATCACAGGAGCCGAGGATCTCATAGTTGAGTTCAAGCTGGGACTTGCATCAGAGTTTGAGATGAGTGACATTGGGTTGATGCACTATTTTCTTGGTATGGAGGTATGCATATTTCTCGGGCAGGGGAAGTATGTTGCAGATATTCTGAGCAGATTTTAGATGGAGGACTGCAAACCTATGTCGACACCCATGGTTACCAACTGGAAGAAGCTTAGTGCTTCAGATTCCCAGTTGGTAGATACTATAGTTTATAGGCAGTTGATCAGTTCACTTATGTATCTAGTCAACAATAGACCAGATATCAGTTTTGCTGTGAACACTCTCAACCAACATATGGTAGAGTCGAGGAGTGTTCACTGGATTGGGGAAAAACATGTGTTGAGGTACATTGCTGGGACAATTGATTTTGGCTTGGACTATATCAGAGGTGATGGGGTCAGTTTGGTTGGCTACATCGACTCAGACTGGGTAGGATGTACTACTGAAAGGAAAAGCACCTCAGGGTGCTGCTTTGGTTTGGGGTCAGGACTTGTTTCCTGGTTTAGCCAGAAGCAAAAGTCAGTTGCTTTGAGTTCCGCTGAGGCAGAGTACATGGCGACCGGTCAGGCCAGTTGCAAGGCCATTTGGCTTTGTAAGATGCTGGTAGAATTATTTGGTCAGGAGATGCCACAGATCGTCATACACTGCGATAATCAGAGTTGTATCAAACTCTCTGAGAATCTAGTTTTCCATGACTGGTCGAAGCACATTGAGATCGGATATCACTTCATTAGAGATTGGGTTCAGAGAGGGGCAGTATAGTTACAGTATATATCGACCGACGAGCAGATTGCAGACATCCTCATCAAGGCCCTGCCAAGGTGCAAACATGTCTACTTCAGAGACAAGATGGGCTTGGTGAGAAACACTTTCCTTGGTAAGAGGGAGTGTTGAGATTATGTACCTTGGGAAGTGTTCCCCATGTGTTTGTGAGCTCCTAAACACATGTGGGAAGTACTATGTACTTTGTGCCTTGTACTTTATGTTTAATTTCACTTTGACTTAGGAGATTTAAGTCAAAAGTGAAATT
>SNQJ01S0005183.1:119379-133198 GCA_010110895.2 Picea sitchensis
AAATAGAATGAGAGAAAAATGGAGTGAGTCAGTGTTTTATTCCCTTAGAAACCCTAGCTATACCTTTTCCTCTCTTATGGAACCTTGTCTCGGTTCCCACTCACTCCCAAAACAAAAAAAAAATACCTTCTCTTGCCTCACACACGCAAAATGAAGGGGAATCCTTAGGGAGCGTTTTTTTAATGGAGGGAGCGCTCAGGGAGAGAAAGCTCCCTGCCCAGGGAGCGCAGCGCGATTCCTAAGCGCTCCCTTTGGGAGCGCGCTTCGGGAGCGGGGGCGTGAGGGGGGGAGGGGGGCGCTCCCCCGCAACCTAGATCCCATCCTTTGAAATAATATGCCCCAAATAATGAATTGGCTTCTGATAAAATGAGCACTTGCTCAACTTGGCATACAACTGATGCTCCCTTAATACTTGCAACACCATCCTCAAATGATGTTCATGCTCTTCTTCTGACTTGGAATATATAAGAATGTCATCCAAAAAGACTATGGCAAACTTGTCTAAATATTCTCGGAAAACACCATTCATTAAGCACATGAAAACAACTGGTGCATTTGACAACCCAAATGGCACCATTGTGAACTCATAATGACCATACCTTGTTTTGAAGGCGGTCTTGTTGATATCTTCCTCTTTAATCCTTACCTGATGGTATCCTGACATGAGATCTATCTTTGAAAATATCTTTGCATCCTTCAATTGATCAAAAAGATCATCAATCCCTGGCAGAGGATACTTGTTCTTAACAATCACTTTATTCAACTGTCTGAAATCAATGCACAGTCTTAATGTTCCATCTTTCTTCTTTACAAACAAGACTGGGGCAACCCAAGGTGACACACTTGGGCGTATATACCCCTTCTTCAGAAGTTCTTCAAAATGCATTTGCAACTCCTTCAACTTTGGTATACTCATTCTGTAAGGAGTCTTTGACATTGGAGGTGCTCCAGGCATTAAATTTATAGAAAAATCAATATCTCTCTTTGGGGGTAGTCCTGGTACCTCCTTGAACACATCTTCAAATTCTTCCAGGACTACATCATAATCTTCCAAATTTGGCACCTTATCTTTAGGTGTCTCTTCCATATGTGCTGCAAATATTTGACAACCTTTTCTGTAACATTTCTTCAGTTGCAATGCTGAAATTTCTCTGATGGTTACTGCTCTGGGAATTCACTGCACTTCCCCTAGGTTCCCTTCCTCATCTAAGCAAGTAAAGGCCTTGTTATGACAGTCTAGGATGGCATGATGCTGGTCCAACCAATCCATCCCAATTAGACAGTCATAGGAACCTAAAGGCAAGATGTTCAAATTATCCCTGGTGTTCAGTCCATTCATGTCCATAAGACATGACTTAACCATCTCATTAATTTTTCTTTTGGCTCCTGTAGCCAGCTGCACCAACCAAGATTTCCCATGCTTGCTTCTTGGCAAATGCAAACTTTCCACCATCTTAGGATCTATATAACTATGACTAGCTCCTGAATGAATTAAAATGGCAATGGTTTGGTTGTTGATCATACCTTCCACTTTAGTCATATGTGACTGATACTCTACTTGCTTGTTGTCCAGGGCTACATATATTCTTGGTACATTTCTGCCCATGTCCTCCACTATTTCAGCTTGCTGTACATTGTGAACAACCCTCCTTTTTTCACCTCTGTGAGGACAATCTCTGAACATGTGATCTCCTTTACAACCCCAACATTGAATAGGTGGTTGCCTTGGCCTTTGACCCCCTGTTTCAATCGTTCTGGGTTCTCTAGGAGTTTGTTGTCCCTGTGGATTATTTTTGAAGAATGGTGGCTTAGCTCCCTTCTTCCTCTGATCCATCTTGAACTTCTTTTTGTCTTCCCAAGCTTTTTGGAAAGTTGGCCTTGCTTTTTGCTGATCATATAGGCATTTAGCTTGCCTTATGGTCTCCTCCAATGTCTTGGGATCATCATACTGTATTTTGTCACTGATGAAGGATGGAAATCCACTCAAATACCTCTGAATCTTAAATGTCTCATCCTTGATGAAAGAGACATATTTCAACAGTTCTAAAAACCTTCTCTCATATTCATCTATTGTCATACTCCCAAGCTTGAGTTCAAAGAACTCTTTCATTTTTTTGTCATAGTATTTCTTAGTCAAGTATTTCTTCTCAAAATATTTATTGAATTCCCTCCAGGTAACACTTTTCTCTTTAATGTGCTGCACCTGCACAAGCCGATCCCACCACATGGATGCCTTTCCCTTGAGTTGATAGATAACAATTCTACCTTCTGCATGAGAAGAATAATTATGCAATTGGAAATGCTTTCTCATGCCCAACAACCATGTCTTTGCATCTTCATCCTTCTTGTGCTCACCATCAAATGTAGGAGGTTTGATTTTGTTCATTTCTCCTCGTAGCTCATCCACCCCATACCCCTTATGCTTCCTGATAGGGGATGGACTCGAGCTGCTGTGTGCTCTCTTATCGGAATGCCTCGGGGAGTGGTGGTGATGTCTGCTAACACTTCTGGTTCTTCTTTTCTCATTAGGAGGCCTGTGACTTCCAGATTTGCTTGAGCCACTCTCCTTGTCCAATTTCTTTTCTATTCGGTTCAAGCTCTGCATTAACTTCATGTTGAAGTCATCCTGCTACTCCTTGGCTTTCATAAGCCTTTCATTATCAACTTTATGGCTTTGGACATCCTTCTGCAAATTTTTAATGGTCTCTGCCATATTCATGTTTTCATTCCTTTCATCTCCATGTCCATTGGAGTTTGTTCCTTCAATGCCCAAATGGACATCCATCCCTCTAATCTCATCCTCCTGACTGTAAGTCCCCTGTGCGTCTTCCATTCCTCTGGAGACTATGATGATCTTGATCTGATCCAGTTGTTGTTAACTCTGCAAAATGTGCAACCAACAAAATTTTGTCATGCTAACTGTTTCAACAATTTCATGAAAATATGAACCATTCTGTTTCAATAATATATATCATAATTCTTTCTTCTGATTTTCCGGAAAATTGAATTCCTCGATCAATTTTCTGGGTGGATATTTAGATTCCATTTTCCAACACCTGCTCCCATGCTCAATTTCAAGTCTTGAATAGAAAGTTATGGTTATTTGAAAATTGCCCATTAATTTTTGTGTTCATTTTTCAACTTGGCGCAACTCTGCATTGTAATTATACATTTTTGCACCTACTCCTTTGGATTTTGCGTAGGATGTCAATTGGGTTTTGTCATATACATATTATGGACACTCTGTCCAAGTTTTAACTCTTTCTGGGTTCTTGGCTGCTAGTTACAACCTGCTGAAGTTCTAGGCCAATTTGTGTTTTTGGTCTGGAATGCTACAGGTGCCTTATTTTCCATATTAAACATTTTTAACATGCCTAGAAGTTTAATTGAACTCTGGGACTGTCTTCTATGGCTCAATAGCTTTCCATTGACTGCTCCTGCGCCTCAATTTGATTCCGGAGTAAAAAGTTATGGCTCTTTGAAGTTAGTTGGGTCTTAAAATTTACTCTTCACTGTTTGTGCTGTAACTTTCTCATAAAAGCTCCGTTTGACGAACGATTTACAGCATTAGAAAGCTCTCTCCGAGCTCTTTTATTTGAGCTTCAGAGACAGAGTGTGCCTTGGCACACTCTTGGCACATTCTGTTCTTGTGGTTTTTGCGTTGCTAAAAACATTCTTAAGGGCCTCAAAAACGCGCTGCAAAAAGGTGACGTTCAAATGATATAAAATGTTGCGAAAAATCGCTGGTTTTCTGCTGCTGTTCACCCTTCAAACGACTTCGCGCGCACAAATTTCAACCTGTACTCCCATATTCACCATGCACAACAACAACACAAGGTAAATCGTGCTTCGCGCACTTTAAAACCATTGTGTATCACTTCTCTGTCACGCCAATAACTGCGCACTACTTTTATGTCGCGCGCCAATATCCACTGTGCGCAGTTTTGGTTCTTGCACTATTACCTGTTGCGTGCAGTTTTTGTATCGCGCATTGATATTCTGCGTGCATTGTACTCTACGCCCTGCAACATGCCAGAATTTAGTACGTCTCCACTGCACACCAAAACTCTGCGCGCACCACTAACTAAACTGCCGAGCGACAACAATACCCACATTGCGTGTGTACCAACAAAACTCTTCTGCGCTCTGCTAACACTTCGTAGACCATGCACGTCATTATTATGTGTGTGCACACCACGCAATGCTAAATTTGTCGCGTGGTCTTGTACACCAACATTTTTCTGCACGGTACCGAAATTTAACGCGCACACCCGCACACTAACATTTTTCCGCGCGGCACCAAAATTTAGCGTGCGCACCAGCACGCCAATATCTTGATGTGCAGTGCCGAATTTTACCTATCATAAGCTTTTCACTGCGCATCATGCATTTTTAGTGCGCCCACCTGTGCACATTCATTTTTATGCGCATCATTTCCTCGTGAATTCCGTTGCAGAAATTGGGGCTTTTGGCTTAACTTTTTCCCCAATTTACCATCGACATTCTGCAACCATGAAATTTGTTCAATTTCACCCCGATAACACCAGTTCAACCTATGCAACAACAAATCATTGTAAGTTGACATTTCTGGAACGAATTTATCCAAAATCAATTCGCAAATCGAGAATTTTAACCACTAAGGTCGCCCCATCTGTCATGGGTTCACTGTAACTTCAAATTCGACCCATTCTAGATCCGAATTTGCTAGAACAGATATTAAATCGGGAATATCTCATCACTTGGCCAAATTTCTCCATTTTTTCATGAATTTAACAACAAAAATTGGGGCTTTTTCCCAATTCCGCCCAGTTGCTGTTACTTTTTACCATGGACGCTCTACAAACTGAAATTTGGCCACTTCGAAATAAATCCTCAGTGACATTTCGCTTCAACTTAACTTTCTCGGCCCATCCAGGCTTAGTGTTGAAAACTGAAGCTCTAATACCATATTGTAATGTCCCTGACCATCCATGCCGAGCCACGCTACGCCAGAGAACTCTTTCTTTCTCTCTGCGGAACATACTGTAACATACCCAACATCCAATTGAGCTATGCCACATAAATTTTTCGAACTGCATGTAATTAAACTATATACACACATAACTCTTGCGGAAATATATATGTATAAAAAAACGTAAACAACCAAATACATATGTAAATGCACGGATTCACATTGAAATAACAATAAACGTATACATGCAGCATATACAGGAAATACCCATAAATATACAGACAATTATAACCACACATAAGATAAACCATAAAAATAAGCACGTAAATAACAATGCAACATGTAAATTTATCACACAATTGGCACTTATCTTGGTAAGAATGTCACCATCTGCGTGCAGACCTTTCACGAACCTCCCAGCCTTAGACCACACTGTTCATCACTCTCAACAGTTAGTCACCCCCGAGCTGGGACTAAACTCCACTCTGGTAAAGGGATTCCTAACCAGGCTAAAGGCTCATAGACAACAAGAAAGACTTCGTTTCAGGTGCCAACTCAAACTAACAGCCTACAGTCCCTCATTCCCCACATGCCTGTCCCACCCAGGAAGTGTGCCCCTTCTCTACTCAACAGTCCTTCGGGTGCCCCACTTCCTTTCCGGGCTTCAACAACAGGCTAGACAGGAAGTCTCAGAGCACTGTAGCTGCAGTTTAACACCTTCAAGAAATCAATTCCCAACAATTCTCTCACCTAGAGAATTGCTCACGGGCCTGACAACTCGCTTCATTCCAGCTCCCAAGCTAACCAGATACACCAACACAAAATGGCTATGGATACAAGTTCCGGTATAGTCACGAAGATACAAAAGATAGCTCAATGGGTGTGTGCATGCTCATGGATGATTGACTGGATGACTGAATGATGGAAGGAATGATGGGAAGAATGATGGAAAATATGGGAAAATGAACTAAGTCCCAACAATATGTATGGATGTCCCCAACTTGACACTTGTCATGTTGGGAACTACTTTGGCTCACTTGTACCCAACTTTAGAACTTAGGATAAAATAATTATCCATACTTTATGATTTAAGAAATATTAATATAATATTTCTTTTTGGCTTAAGCTCCCTAGCTTAGTCCCTTTTCCTTAACTTTTAGGCCCCTCCCTTTCCCTAACCAGTGGAGTTTAGTCCCCCATCTCTTTTATCGTAGTCGGTCTGTGCGCAACATTGTATTTTATATTAATTATGAGACATATACAAAAATAGGCGTACTGGCCTTTAACATCTAAGCTCTTCGGCCTAATCAAAACATAAGCATCCTAGCTTATAATAACTGGCTCACCAGGCTATAAAACGTAGCATATACACATAAGGCTACCTGGTCTCAAAATCGCGCGCACTTATGTTGCTGTGCGCGGTATCCTGGAATGTGTAAACTTCCTCATTTTACTGCGCAGTACATGCGTGCACTATGCCATGAAATGTCCATACAAAATGTGATATCAAACAATTCACCAGCTTAAGTACATTTGCATTTGCATTTTCAACTGGGGTTCGGCCTTAGGGATATTACAATGACAAAATGCAAATTTCACTTACTTGCACCAAGAATAATCATGAGAATACCATGCAAGATCAACATAAAACTTCCAAAATTGATCCAAGTTGCAAAATTCAGCCTTAAACAAGAGTGGCGCCTCACAATTTCAGCCAATTACCCAAATAGGGTGCAAATTTCAGATCTCTTGTCTCCAAGGAAAAGTTGTTTTGTAAAAATGAGAGTACTTTATGTTTATTTATACTAAATTTTGACCTTTAATTAATTTTCAGGTGAAAACATGGCCTACCTAGCCAATTTACAACAAAATTCAATTTTGACATAAATAATTATAATTTGCATCTAGAGACACCTCCAAGGGGGACGTCATGCCCCTCTAGGGTGATGTTGAGCCCCATAAGTGAAACATTGGGCTGGAAAAGTGGGGCGCTTGACCTCTAGAAGCCCCAAATGATACCCACACTTGCCACCAAGCTCACAAATGCCTCCAAAAATGAAGCCCTAGCTTTGAGTGACGTCTAGGGCTATGATGGTGATGTCTAGGGCCCTCAAGGGATAACATCCATGTGGGAAGAGGAAGGTCCCGTGGGTCTAGGTCTGCTAGGGTGCCTCCAAAGGCAATGCCCTTCTCTCTCCCGGTGCAAGTCTTCAATTTCTTCTTACCCCTGGCTGGGGTTTCAACATCCATTTGTGGGCTTTAAGCCCCCATGAAGGTCCGAGCTAATCATTCTCTCATGTTTACCTATCCATCGAGAAAGGTCCTGCAACAACAACAAGTACACCCTCCAAGGGTTCATAAGTCACAGGGATCATAGCATGTAAATCACATCCAATAATTAAATTACCCAAACATGTACATCAAACCCCCCTTAACCCAGACAAATGCTCAAAGACGTTATGCAATTTGACAAGTTAGGTTTGGAGAAGGTCTCAGGGTGTCCTATTGGGCTAACCTCTCTTAAGTTTGGGATGTTTCCCAAGTGGGGTCTAATCTAAGTCATGTAAGTGTATGAGGTGGCATGGGGTAGATGTTTGGGCATCGGGTGCATGTAATAATAGGGAAATGTAAAGTCTCACCTGTGGGTGCCTTTGTAGAGGGTGAGCTGCACCTTGTCATAAATGCAATTGTTTCCTAGCCCATTCATTGCCTTTTACTCTTAGCTTTATTTCTTTTGATATTTTTCTCTTGTGCTTCAAGGGAATAGTTGAGGGCCACTGTCCTGGCTTGATGACCAGAGGTGACAACGTTATATACAAACATTTCACGGAAATGCGAAGGCTTGCTCGTGATGAGACCCCCTTTCTCTTGGCTATGCCACCAAGAGCCACTACCCTTGTTTGGTGACTAGATAGATGTTAGTGTTATACTGCTACATGCGCATGGTCATAATCGGTCGGCTCGTGATGAGACCCCCTATCCATCAACTAATACCTTGAGTGTTTATGTTATCTTATGGGTCCCCATTTAGTAATGAGAAGCTTTTCATTGCTTTCGCGGGGATCCTTGGGTGAAGCATCTTTGCTTTGGGATCTATAAGTGAAGCATCTTGAAGGTTTCAAACATTCGCTTTTAACTTTGCCAACTACTTTTACCCTCTGGGCCTTTTAGCCGAAAACAAGGATAGGGGAAAGGAAAGGAATAAAGATGGAAAATGGTGGCATGGAGGGAACAAACAATGAACTTTACAGACCCACCCAGTAGCAACCCATCCTAAAGGGAAATCAACCTACTAGGGCACCCTGTCACCCCTCCAGGTATGAACGAGGGAAAGAGCATAATTTCCAAGCAAACGTCATGAAATGAAGAAGGATTCAATATAACATATACAAGTGCTTCAAAAATCAGAGCGATACATACTATGATACCCGGACTCATTACCTCATGGAGCAAGACTCACCGTTACTCCTGGATGAGGCTGGTGGGATGGATACTACTGCTGGTGATAAGTGGACTGCATTGATGAAAAGAGGGGCCCTCCAGGGCCATTCCTAAGTCGTCTGGCTTTTGGTACTCCATGTCTAGAACCTGTGGCCCTCGAGACGTAATCTCCTTAGTTATCCCTAGGCTAGGGGATAACAAGAATGATTCGACTTTTTCATCCCTTTGCAATTTACTTTACATGCTTTATATATATATATATATATATGTTAATTTTTTTTTTAAGTAGTTAAGTGTGTATAGTATTCTTTAACTTTAATCTATTAAAACAATAACTGCATGCATAAGGATCACTGAAAGAAAGACATCCACAATATACACAAGATTTATCCTGGGAACCCCCCTTGGGGGAGAAAACCCAGCAAAGCTTCTTCAATATAGATTCTTCAACAAGTACAATGTCTCTCTCAAGAGAGATCTCACCAAAACAAAAGATCCACCAAAAACCCTAACCAGAATATAGTAGCGCACCACTAGACCAAGATAGTCCTTCACCAGATAACCAAAACCCTTTACTGAGACACCCCTCCTTTGTAGCTACGTCACTCCTTCTCTGTAGCTGCATCACTCTCCAGGACTTGCACATTGTATGAGAGAGCTAGTTGTGTGTCTCTCCAAATGAGGTGCTAGGCCTCTTATAAATACTAATTGGACTGCCCAGAATTAGGTCAGGGACGACTTGTCCACTTTACTGTTCTAATTTACTTTTGACTTGTCAAGGCACAATAGGGCCGACTTTTACAAAGGCACAATAGGGCCAACTTAACAAATATAATATAACATTAATCTTTAGGGTTTTGTCTGGGTCAAATACAATATGAATATAATAATAATATTTTCTGAAGCTACTCAAACTTCAACAATATATATATATATATATAATTTTCTGTCTTTTATCCTGTGTTTTACTGTTTTATATTTTTTGAGGGCACTTTCTGTTGGTCATTTTTCACAGGCCAGAAACCTGTGAGAAACAACCAGCAGAACTGTTGGCCGCTTCTGGATAACTCAAGAAATGTTTTTCCTGACCAGAAATGGGAGTCGGGCCAGAAATGGTGTTTAAACTTTATAGTTCCATTTTCGTTTTGGACAGTTTTCTGATAGAAATGGCTCCCTCATGTGTCATTTCTGGTAACATAGCATATTTATACTAGTCTCAATTTGATAGTGGGAGGCCATTCCGAAGGGCAACCCACTGCCAGAGTCTCTAACCCTAGTCACTAGTGGGGCGCTTAGGGTAACAAATAATTAAGCATTAATACTAACACCCACACACCACAGTTATTGTTTAACTTGACACACAAATTGCTAGTACCCCCTTTGAAATTGAGTTAGAATTTAATTCAAGGCACACAATATAAATTATAAATACATGTTGTTATGTGCTTGAAATACATAGTGAGTGATTACAGTGCCAAAACTGAAATATATAGACCACAGGGCAAGGTTAACTTAGGGTCGTTGCTAATGAGTCAACCCACACACATCCATCTTACCCCAGCCGGGTTGGCATACAGGTCTGCACCTGCATCTAACCATGCAATACACGATCCGGACATGTGGGCACACACAATAGTTATCTTACTGTATCACAAACAGTTCTTATCCGTCCTATGGATCAAATATCAGGTTTGGGTGTTCTGATATTTTTCTTCTTTCTCGTGTTATCTTGTTTTCTTTTTTGTGCTGTTCTTAAGAGGTTAAGTTGAACTTTCCATACTAAACTGAAAACCTTTTTCATTGTCACACACACAAAAGGACAGAGGCAGGGAGAGAGATGGACTAGAAAGAAAGTGTCTAACATAATTGCTATTACTGCAGCATTATGATGGTGATGTTTCCGAATTGGGGCTCTATTTTGTCAGTGAAAATAATGAGTATGGTGAACAAAAGGAGGAGGAAATGCTACCAGGTGGAAAGGATATGCAAGTTACTAATGAAAATGTTATCAAGTTCATTCATCTTATGGCAAACCACCACCTGAATAGTCAGGTAATTCTCCTATCAAGCTATGAAGTTTGGTTTTGTGAAAAGTGGATATTTTAACTTGTTTGGGATATTAAATTAATCATTTATATGTTCTTAAAGAGAACCTAAGTTTATCTCTCCATGTCTGAACTTGGTGCACCTTAATTTAATTGTTCTGTGTTGTTGTCATGCAGATACGCAATCAAAGCTCTTATTTTTTGCGAGGATTTCAACAGTTGATACAATCTGATTGGTTAAACATGTTTAACGAACATGAACTTCAGGTGAATTAAAATGAAACTGAGATTTGGGATATGTTTTTGGTTTCCTTGGCAATCTGAGTGAATTTTTATCTAAGACAGCTTTAAGTCTTAACATAAAGATTTTTACTATTTTATTTTAGGTAGATAAGTAATCATATTACATTTACATATATATAACAAAATAGGGACTGATCCCTTTAAATATTCTGATGATGTATGAACATAAGCTGTTTCTATGCATGGTTGAACATTCTCAGTTATTACCTAATTGGTTGTCAATCATGTTGTTATGAAAGGGCTCTCTATCCCTCTTGAGTCTGAAAAAAATTCTGAATCAGGTTTGTTATAACCATAAAGTTGGTATGTTATGCCTTGAAGAGGGAAGGGTACTCATTGAAGGTGCCGATCCAAGAATCATATGCTCTAATATGACTTGTTATGAACCAAGTTACTCAAAACAACACAATAAACCTAAATACACTAAATGTAAACGTCCTTGCAGGTACTGATCCAAGAATTGGCTGCTCTAATGGCACTTGTTATGAACCAAATTACCCAAACAGTACAATAAACCTGAATACATCAAATGTAAATGTCGAGCACAGCTCTCAATAATATCAATAATGATCTGTTACATGATAACTATAAGATATTATGAGCAATACTCTGACTAACCCCAAATACATTCCATATGCAATGATCATATCCGATGTGTAGTAAATTGTAATGACTATTAGCTGCTTATATATACTAGTTCTCACTCATTACTCATGTTGGCCCAGTGGCAGGCTGGACTAATATTTACTTAAATACATGTGACCCCTTATACTGCATAGAGTGCCATTACATACTCCCATTAGGGCCCTAACAAGTTTACAAGGTGACTATTAAATGAGAAGAAATGAAATACTATTTTTGAAACTTAGTGAAGGAAAATATATCTTTTGAAGGATTTCACTGCTTACTAATACTCTTTACTTGAAGTTGATGATGATCCTGGAGCTGAACACCCAACCTTTTGCAAGTTGGTGAAGCGAGTTGAAAGAAAAGTTATTTGTGGCTGGATTTTGTTGGCTTGTTTATTGGGAGCATCATCTTCAGCTTCATGAAGTAATTTCTGAGTGACAAAGAACATTACTATTTTTGGTGTGCGGTTTAGATGTTGTTTCTGTTGTTTAGGCTTGTCATTATCCATATAAACAAATTTTCCATCCTTCTTCAAGCAGGAACCTTAGTTCTAACTAGGTTTTCATCCCGAGTAGAATTGTTAGGGCACATCATATGAACAACGTCGCTTAGTTCACAGCACCTACACAGTTTCTTATTAGATTGACTAGGTCAAAGAACAAAATGCTGCACAGAGTGTCTCTATTCTACAAGCTTGCAGCGTTGAATGGTAGGTCAATGTTTTGTCTCATGTGATACCCAATCACCTTGTTTTGATGGATGCCTGCCTGCATGTATTAGATCTCAAACTTTGATGTTCTCTATTTCTGCCATGCTTTAGCTCTCTGAAACTTGAACGAAGCTTTTGGCTTCCACTTTGCCAAATAAAATTTTCCTAGTTTTTTGTTTTTCTTATTGAAACTATATTCTTCTTTAGAATGAGATTAATATTAAAAATAGAGAAACCTATCTTAAACTTTTAAGTTAGTTTGCGACATGTGTCCCTCATTCTTGTAATGAACTGGATCTCCCAGTGATCTCGGTGTTGTCAGTGTTTAGTTATTCGTCATCCTCAACATTTCCATTTGAAAGTTTTCATTTGATGATGATGATTCAACCTCATAAATGCTAAGGGGTTGAGCTTTATATTTTGCTTTGTTGTCCGTCTCCAAGTTAAGAGATCGATTTACAACTCCATTATAAGAAGTTTGTGGGTGCACCTTCCTTTTCTTCCACTAGATAGGTGGTTTCCCTTTTATTAACCATGTTTTCTTAAGCCCTTTTGTCCAGTTCATGTTAATAATAATAATCTAATTTGAAGGTCACGATTTAGCGAGAATCCAACTTGATATATGAGACCCCCTTGTTTGTGAAACAAGGCACCCCCTTGGTGCAGGGATTTGACTCGTTAAGTCTACAAATATGTACATACCCTACACTTCTTTATAATTGCATTTAGTTTATGATAATATAGTCAAGCCATCTAACCCTAATCCTATTTCAAATTTTCAACTTGATCATTTGTCAGTTCAGTTTCCTCTAGAATCAACTTGATGTTGTTGATTCTTTCGTAAAATCCCTAGAAGGAAAAACCTTATACCAATCATCTACAACATTTCTCATTTTCACTAGATTCCGAAACCCTAGAGGGACTAGTGTTACACATCAAAATTACTCACTTCAAAAGTGTCGCAAGTGTCGTCATTACAAGTGTTGTAAGTATCGCATCTTGTCCGCAAGTGTCGCATCTTGACCACAAGTGTCTCAAACATCCTACTGCCATCTTGCCTAGGTCGTGTCTCTAACGACATCATAAGGACACTTAAGACACCTCAAAGACTGGTTTTGAAGAGGAGAAATCACTTGACAAGGAGTACAAGCCTTTTGCCATTGGAAAAACCACTAAAAAGTCATTTTTTGGAAGGGAGCGCTCCCCTATGCTCTGTTAGGGAGCGCTGGCGCTTTGTACCCTCTTCCAGGGGAGCGTTCCAATGCTCTGTGTCCCTTTTGAGGGAGCGCTATCCTTTTTTGGGTGAAATTTGGTTTGTTGGAGGAAATCAGGGGAGAATCCCCTCAATCTCTGAGGTTGGTTGGATTCGAATATGAGTTCAAGGCATGATCTTAGGGAAGATCCACAACTGAAGGAGAGGAATCCTCAACTTATCCCAAAGATCTCTCAAGTGGTTGCGCCTCTCCAAGCTTATATAAAGAGGCCTTCTCATGGTGAAAGGTACAGAAAAGATTGGAGGTATGAAACCTATGATCTCATAGGTAATATACAGTACATGGATAGAGAGAGAGATACCAAACTTATGATCTCATAAGTCGTATTTCCATTGAAGCATAATCAGTGTAGATTACTTGAGCAAAGGGGTTGGACAAGGAGAGCTGGAAGAAGCTGCTGCACCTTTTTCAGAGGATCGTAAGTACTCTTCATTTGTTCTCATTAATATACATACATGCTTGGCAT
>SNQJ01S0005183.1:133248-170518 GCA_010110895.2 Picea sitchensis
AGATTGGAGGTATGAAACCTATGATCTCATAGGTAATATACAGTACATGGATAGAGAGAGAGATACCAAACTTATGATCTCATAAGTGGTATTTCCATTGAAGCATAATCAGTGTAGATTACTTGAGCAAAGGGGTTGGACAAGGAGAGCTGGAAGAAGCTGCTGCACCTTTTTCAGAGGATCGTAAGTACTCTTCATTTGTTCTCATTAATATACATACATGCTTGGCATGTTTCTCTCAAGTTTATGTTTGTTCCACATGAACTTGTCTTCAGTAGAGAGATTTGTATTTGAGCTAATCTCGGTAGAATGGTAAGCTTGTTGTATCTTTGTTTGTTCTACAGGACCTATCGAGGATCTTGGGATTGAAGCTCAACTTGGACTTTGCGAGGACAAACGCCATTTAAAAAGGTACACTTTTCTTCTTCCTCTTCATTCATTAGCTTAATTAGATCTAAAAAGATGTCAGTGACCAATGATAGCATCCTTTCTGTCTTGGTTTTAGGGGTCTAGATACTAAGAGGGAATCTGCTTGTCCGCAGGAGGATTCACCTGTAACAGAAATTGGCGACTCCACTGGGGAGGAGCTTTGATTTTTGTTTCCTTTCCTAGATCTTGTTTTGTCCCTTTGCCCACTTCTTGACCTTCTCCATACTGTCTTTGATTCTTAGATCTGATTGATTGGCTCTTGATTTCATCACCTTCAAGTTGATTGACTGAGTTTGCTTATTTTTTGACTTTTTGGGCATTTTTTTTGAATTTTTTAGAGGCCAACGCTCCCCTACCCTTGCTACCAGAGCACTGGCGCTCCCTACTACACTTACATCAGAGCACTGCCCCTTTTTTGTGCAAAATCCTCTAGGTTTTCATTCTCTGAAGTTCAATTTTTGCTTTTGGCACTTGCTCAGGGTCTTGTCATCTCAATTTATCTTTATCTTGGCCTTCAACACTCTGCTTTCTAAGAATTTATCACTTTTTGTTTGGGTTTGTGACATATTTTTCTTCCTTACCGAGAAGTCACTCTTTGTGTTTGTTGATTTAGAGTTAACTTGTTGTTTTCTCGTAATTTATCTGACTGAGTAGAAGCCTTCGTGAGGAGACTCAAAGGTCTATGCACCTTTCCTTTTGATCTTTGAGGTCATCTTCGTAGCAATTAAGTTTTGAGTGGTTTCTTTATTCTCCCTATCTTTTCTTGGATTCTTCTTTGCATTTTATTGTCTTGAATGCTTGCATTTAAAGTAGCGGAATTGCATGTTTTTTGACATTTTGGGACATTGTGCATCTGAAATAATGAATGTTTTTTCCTTCTCGTAGCATAGTTTTCATCGAAATGAAAAGATTGCATTTTCATCTCTTTGCATAACTTTCGAGTCGGTCAAAACACCATATTGTCTATGCCATTTTCCTTTTGAAAAACAACAGCTTCAAAAATCAAGCGCTAAACTAAAATTGATTCGACATTTTTACATTTTCTGGTAGCAAACCTACATTAGATTAGTTGTAGGGCTTTGGAATAGGTGTGAAAGATAACTTTCCAAATCTGCAAACAAACATAGGATCTTGTGGTAGGGAGCGGTGAAATCCAATTGCTGCATTTTGTCCTGGGAAGCCCTTCTCACACAAGGGTCAAACCTGAGGTTGCATTGAGACTAGCAGAGTTACTCACCCTGCTTTGTTGGTCTTGGTGTAGAGATTTCGCGTATTATGGGGGTTGCTTGAAGGTATACCCACAATGATGAGTGGAAGCCTTTCAAGTTGATTTCAGGCTAGATACCCTGCCCTTGCGCATGGATCGGACTGTTGATTGTTTCCCAAGGCATAACTGTTGTAGTTGGTAACCTTAGTGGCCTATCTCTTTAGGGTCTTTAGACAAGGTGACCGTGGAGGGGCAAGTCTTCACGGTACCTGGAATTGACGTTGGCAAGATTCATTCGGGCTCCTTGGAGGGTATACCCACGATTATGTGTGGGAGCTTGCACCAGGGTGTAAGTCCGTTAAGCAGGTTGTCAACGTAACTTTTCCACCCGCTCTATCTCAACCCCTTCTTACTTTGTTCTCGCGACGTTGGATTTCATCACCAACTAGTGTGCTCATTGTGAGAAGGTTTTGTTTGCTTGCTTGCTTACTAGTTTTTTTAGCATGTGCTGTTTGTTCTCCCTAGCAGAATCTAGGTTGGAGCTTTATTTTTATGGCGTCAGTTCCCAGGATGACCCATGAAGGAACCCCTTTGCTAGGGGAATCCTTTGTTTTTCCTTCTTACGGAAACGTTGGTCCTCTTTACATCGCTACTTTGAGCCTTCCAGGTTTCACAATTGGGTTACCGGTATGGTTGTTACAATTTGAGCCTTCCAGGAGATCACCGGAGTGGAAAACAACCAAACCGGTAACCCAATTGTGAAACCTGGAAGGCTCAAAGTAACGATGTAAGGAGGACCAACGTTTCCGTAAGAAGGAAAAACAAAGGGTTCCCCTGGCAAAGGGGTTCCTTCATGGGTCTTCCCGGGAACTGACGCCATAATAATAAAGCTCCAACCTAGATTTTGCTAGGGAGAACAAACAACACACGCTAAAAAAACTAGTAAGCAAGCAAGCAAACAAAACCTTCTCACAATGAGCACACTAGTTGGTGATGAAATCCAACGTTGCGGGAACAAAGTAAGAAGGGGCTGAGATAGAGCGGGTGGAAAAGTTACATTGACGACCTGCTTAACGGACTTACACCCTGGTGCAAGATCCCACACATAATCGTGGGTATACCCTTCAAGGAGCCCGAATGAGTCGGGCCAACGTCGATTCCAGGTACTGTGAAGACTTGCCCCTCCACAGTCACCTTGTGTAATGACCCTAAAGAGATAGGCCACTAATGTTACCAACTACAACAGTGATGCCTGGGGAAAC
This sequence comes from Picea sitchensis, assembly GCA_010110895.2. Lineage (NCBI taxonomy): Eukaryota > Viridiplantae > Streptophyta > Pinopsida > Pinales > Pinaceae > Picea > Picea sitchensis. Next base: position 136,147 of record SNQJ01S0005183.1, read on the forward strand.
AATCGAGAGTTCGATCCACGCGCAAGGGCAGGGTATCTAGCTCGAAATCAACTTGAAAGGCTTCCACTCATCTTTGTGGGTATACCTTCAAGCGACCCCCATAATACCCACAATCTCTACACCAAGACCAACAAAGCAGGGTGAGTAACTCTGCTAGTCTCAATGCGACCTCACGTTTGACCCTTGTGTGAGAAGGGCTTCCCAGGACAAAATGCAGTAATTGGATTTCACCGCTCCCTAACACAAGATTCTATGTTTGTTTGCAGCTTTGGAAAGTTATCTTTAACACCTATTCCAAAGCCCTACAACTAATCTAATGTAGGTTTGCTACCAGAAAATGTAAAAATGTCTAATCAATTTTAGTTTAGCGCTTGATTTTTGAAGCTGTTGTTTCTCAAAAGGAAAATGGCGTGGACAATATGGTGTTTTGATCGAATCGAAAGTTATGCAAAGAGATGAAGATGCAATCTTTTCATTTCGATGAAAACTATGCTACGAGAAGGAGAAATCATTCATCATTTCAGATGCACGATGTCCCAAAATGTCAAAAAACATGCAATTCCGCTACTTTAAACGCAAGCATTCAAGGAAGACAATAAAATTCAAAGAAGAATCCAAGAAAAGATAGGGAGAATAGAGAAACCACTCAAAGCTTAATTGCTAGGAAGATGACCTCAAAGATCAAAAGGAAAGGTGCATAGACCTTTGAATCTCCTCACGAAGGCTTCTACTCAGTCAGATAAATGAGGAGAAAACAATTTAACTCTAAATCAACAAACACAAAGAGTGTCTTCTAGGTAAGGAAGAAAAAGATGTCACAAACCCAAACAAAAGTGATCAATTCTTCGAAAGCAGAGTGTTGAAGGCCAAGATAAAGATAAACTGAGATGACAAGACCCTGAGCAAGTGCCCAAAGCAAAAATTGAACTTCAGAGAATGAAACCCTAGAGGATTTTGCACAGAAAAGGGGCAGCGCTCTGGTGTAAGGATAGTAGGGAGTGCCAGTGCTCTGGTAGCAAGGGTAGGGGGGCGCTGGCCTCTAAAAAATAAAAAAAAAATGCCCAAAAAATAAAGCAAACTCAGTCAATTAACTTGAAGGTGATGAAATCAAGAGCCAATCAATCAGATCTAAGAATCAAAGACAGTATGGAGAAGGTCAAGAAGTAGGCAAAGGGACAAAACAAGATCTAGGAAAGGAAACAAAAATCAGAGCTCCTACCCAGTGGAGTCGCCAATTTCTGTTACAGGTGAATCCTCCTGCGGACAAGCGGATTCTCTCTTGGTATCTAGACCCCTAAAACCAAGACAGAAAGGGTGCTATCATTGGTCACTGACATCCTTTTAGATCTAATTAAGCTAATGAATGAAGAGGAAGAAGAAAAATGTACCTTTTTAAATGGCGTTTGTCCTCGCAAAGTCCAAGTTGATTTTCAATACCAAGCTCCTCGATAGGTGTTGTAGAACAAATAAAGATACAACAAGCTTACTATTCTACCGAGATTAGCTCAAATACAGATCTATCTACTGAAGACAGGTTCATGTGGAACAAACATAAACTTGAAAGAAACAGGCCAAGCATGTATGTATATTAATGAGAACAAATGAAGAGTACTTACAATCCTCTGATGAAGGTGCAACAACTTCTTCCATCTCTCCTTGTCCAACCCCTTTGCTCAAGTAATCTACACTGATTATGCTTCAATGGAAATACCACTTATGAGATCATAAGTTTGGTATCTCTCTCTATCCATGTTCTATATATTACCTATGAGATCATAGGTTTCATACCTCCAATATTTTCTGTACCTTTCACCATGAGAAGGCCTCCTTATATAAGCTTGGAGAGGCGCAACCACTTGAGAGATCTTTGGGATAAGTTGACGATTCCTTTCCTTTAGTTGTGGATCTTCCCTAAGATCATGCCTTGAACTCATATTCGAATCCAACCAACCTCAGAGATTGAGGGGATTCTCCCCTGATTTCCGCCAACAAACCAAATTTCGCCCAAAAAAGGCCAGCGCTCCCTCAAAAGGGACACAGAGCATTGCAACGCTCCCCTGGAAGAGGGTACAAAGTGCCAGCGCTCTCTAACAGAGCATAGGGGAGTGCTCCCTTCCAAAAATTGACCTTTTAGTGGTTTTTCCAGTGGCAAAAGGCTTGTACTCCTTTTCAAGTGATTTCTCCTCTTCAAAACTAGTCTTTGAGGTGTCTTAAGTGTCCTTATGATGTCGTTAGAGACACGACGTAGGCAAGATGGCAGTATGATGTTTGCGACAAGATGCGACAATTGCGGACAAGATGCGACACTTACAACATTTGTAATGATGACACTTGCGACACTTTTGAAGTGAGTAATTTTGATTTTTAACAAATAGGCAAAGGTTGGTACAACCCAAGCTCCCTAGAAGGTGAACATCCCCTGATGTAATTGTCCACTTGTTTCAGCATGGAAGGCCAAATGAAGTATCTCTGCAGATGTGACAAAGTTTCTTGCACACTAAAGTGCCCTCCATAGGATGATGAGTGGGCTTCCTTGATAAGATGAAGGTGAGATGATCCAACTGGAACACAATTGTTTCAACTTGTAAAGAAAATCATGCCAAACTGTGTAGTTGAGTAAGGGGTTTTGATTGAAGATATGGAGTTGTTATATGGACTCGTCACTGGAACAAAGTAAGGGTCTGTGGCATACTAGGAATTGGAGATCAACTCTTAGATCTAAAGATAGAGATGGCCTTGGAAGGAAGCCTGTTATCGCACAATTTGTACTTTCCCAAAATCCAAAGGCAAGTGGACGATAAATTGGCGTAACATGAGGTTGTCCTATCACTGTAACCTAAATAAAACACCTCTTTCTCTTTAAGGGTGAAAGCCCAGGGGAGACGTTCCCGGTGACCTGGGGTTTTGAGAAGGTAAAGGTTATGGTATCAAGAAAAGTTGTCCCCTCTCACAAGTCACACCGATCAAAAAGTCCCAAAGGTTTAACAATATGAAGCAAATATATGCTTAAATGTACCTGCTCAGAACAAGACAACAAGAAAACACTATTTTGCAAGTAACAATTGATGTTAGAGCTTCGTAATACCTTGGACTTTAAGTAAAAACAACAAGCTGATGTATAAGATGAAGCAAACAAAAATTTATAACAACAATGTATATATATTAATAGCTTCACAATTAAGCCTTGGATAATCTTCAAAAATGACCCAAAATGATAATCTAGAATTAGCAATATGTTAGCACTTGTCAGAAGCTAAGAAGGCAATGTAAAAATCAACTTTAACAATTGCTTTTAGGAGCTTTTACTGCTGCAATATATGGCTGTAGCTTACTTTTGTAACAACAACAATAATGTTAGTAGATTAGTGTAATCTAGGGTTAGGAGTAGTTAGAAAATAGCTTGAGGTAAATGGTTTTGGGGTTGTTTTCATAATCAACCAAGTATGAGGTATAAACCAGTGTCTTTAGGGCTAATGTTGTCACTTTTAGCAACAACAGCCTTTGAAGGAAACAAATGATAATGTGTGAGCTGAAGAAAAGAGGGAGAATGGTTGAGGTGTTGGTAACCCAAGGCCTCAATCACCAAGCCCTGGAAGGAAAATGGCTACTAGTAAGTAGGTAACCCTAGGCCCTAGTGGTTTTCCTTCTTCTTTAGCTCAAGCTTGAGATAAATAAAAACTTAATGAAGCAATGGTGTTAGAGTGCTACAAAGGTAGGGCTCTAGCACATGCTTCAATGGATATGTCTTCTAGCAAAATCCAGTAGGTGGATAGTTATTGGGCATGCTTCAACTTTTGAAATGCTCAATCTACGTCAGGATTTCAATGGAGACTCTTCTAATTGTTGGTTTGATTCAACATGTGACCATTGTGGGGGAATCGGTGAATGAATTTCCTATATAATTCATGTTGAAATATTGTAGCTTCGAAGAATATTCTAATTATATTTGAGTTATTATTTTATAGATCAAATCCCCTTTTGTGGATTGATCAAGTCGAGTCTTGTATAAGATCAAATCCCTTTTTGTGGATTGGTCAAACTGTATTTGTATAGTGGTATTTGTAAATTCGACCCCTAGTAATTATAAAGTGGTTTTAACCACTTCTAGTAGAAGTCGGCTCAACCAAGTGAATAGACACAACCCTAGTGCCATCTCACACTTGTATTTATATGTGAGGTTGGTGTCTCATTTGTACACACCCACTCTCACTCCTCTAGTGTGCATATTTTGAAGGTAGTTGCAGGAGGAAGGAGAAGAGAGGCGCATGCTCAGTCTTGGTTTATCTTTGGTGTTTTGGTCTTAGTCTTGGCATTGTATTGGAAATCTATTATTGAGGAAGTTTTTGCTGGGTTTTCTGCCCCATGTGGGTTTCCTAGGATAAAATGTTGCGTACCTTGTGATTGTGTTTCTTTCAGTGATCCTCTTTATGTTGTTGTTTTGGAAATGCATTGAATGCTCATGTAATTTGGAAATAACCTAATAACAACAGTGAAAACTTAACATGGTATCAAAGCTTGATTGAATAGAGCATCTTTAACTAGGTATCTCGACGTCACTATTGTCGTAAAAGAAAATTAGGGATTTTTACTGAAGAGGAATTTTTGACCAAAAACTATCTTGGGAAGTGTGCACTGCGCTAGCGCATCTTTTGGCAGCTTCGACGAACTTTTTCAGTGGCCAGATTCTCCGGATAGTCAAACCCTAGTTTTTACTGGTACTAGAAAACTAGAAAACCAGGAAACTAGGACCAATACCAGAAGTGCCTGTTATCCCCTAGCGTAGGGATAACTAAGGAGACCATGTCTTGACGCCCACAGGTCCTAGACATGGAGTACCGAGGGCCATATTGACTTGAGCCTGGCCTTGGAGGGCCATCTTTAATCTTTAGTGCCTCCATCTTGTCAGCAACAACAACATCCATCCCATCGACCTGGTCCTTCAGCAATAGTGGGTCTTGCTCCATGAGTTAATGAGTCTGGGTATCATGGTATGTGTCACTCTGATTCTCAAAACATTTGAACATGTGCATTTAATTCTTTTTACTTCTGACGTGTGCTTGGACCTTATGCCTTTCCACTTGTCCACACCTGGGGGAAATGACAGGATGCCCTAGCAAGTTGGTTCCCATAGGGTTTGAGTTGCCAGTGGGTGGGTTCATGAAAGGTCATCGTCCATTCCCACCATACTTATCACTTTTCATCTTTTTCCCTCTCATCCATCCCCTACATTGGTTCGGGCATTGGGTTTGCCAAGCTAGCAAAGGGTTGTACCTTACCTTGTGGGAAGAANACCTTGTGATTGTGTTTCTTTCAGTGATCCTCTTTATGTTGTTGTTTTGGAAATGCATTGAATGCTCATGTAATTTGGAAATAACCTAATAACAACAGTGAAAACTTAACATGGTATCAAAGCTTGATTGAATAGAGCATCTTTAACTAGGTATCTCGACGTCACTATTGTCGTAAAAGAAAATTAGGGATTTTTACTGAAGAGGAATTTTTGACCAAAAACTATCTTGGGAAGTGTGCACTGCGCTAGCGCATCTTTTGGCAGCTTCGACGAACTTTTTCAGTGGCCAGATTCTCCGGATAGTCAAACCCTAGTTTTTACTGGTACTAGAAAACTAGAAAACCAGGAAACTAGGACCAATACCAGAAGTGCCTGTTATCCCCTAGCGTAGGGATAACTAAGGAGACCATGTCTTGACGCCCACAGGTCCTAGACATGGAGTACCGAGGGCCATATTGACTTGAGCCTGGCCTTGGAGGGCCATCTTTAATCTTTAGTGCCTCCATCTTGTCAGCAACAACAACATCCATCCCATCGACCTGGTCCTTCAGCAATAGTGGGTCTTGCTCCATGAGTTAATGAGTCTGGGTATCATGGTATGTGTCACTCTGATTCTCAAAACATTTGAACATGTGCATTTAATTCTTTTTACTTCTGACGTGTGCTTGGACCTTATGCCTTTCCACTTGTCCACACCTGGGGGAAATGACAGGATGCCCTAGCAAGTTGGTTCCCATAGGGTTTGAGTTGCCAGTGGGTGGGTTCATGAAAGGTCATCGTCCATTCCCACCATACTTATCACTTTTCATCTTTTTCCCTCTCATCCATCCCCTACATTGGTTCGGGCATTGGGTTTGCCAAGCTAGCAAAGGGTTGTACCTTACCTTGTGGGAAGAAGGGGCTAAAGGCCCAGAGGGTAAAAGTAGCCGACAAAACATAAAATCCAAAACAACAAAACCATTAGATGCTTCGCCCAGGGATCCCCGAGAAAGAAATAAAAGGCTTCTTAGCAAGAAACAGAGGGACGCATGAAATAATAAAATCAAGACCTAATTGGAGGATAGGGGGTCTCATCATGAGCCAACCTATTAGATCCATGGGCATGTAGCGGTATGACACTACCATTCCGTTGGTCATCAAGCCAGGGTAGTGGCTCTTGGTGGCATAGCCAAGAGAAAGGGGGTCTCATCACGAGCTAACCTTTTCATCTCCGTGAAATGCTTGTGGGTAACATTGTCACCACTGGTCACCACGCCAGGACAGTGTCCCCGAAATAGTCGCTTGAAAGAAAAAACAATAAGATAAATAGGTAAAAGGCATTGAATGGGCTTGGAAACATTTGCATCCATGACAAGGTGCAACTCACCCTCTTCAGAGGCACCCAGAAGTAAGCCATACATTCCCCTATAATCACTACACTCATTTCTCAAACATCTCTACACCACCTCATCCACTTACATGGCCTGGATTTGTCTTCACCTCGAAACATCCCACGTGCAATGAGAATTAGCCCAGTAGGATCTCCTGACACCCTCTCCAAACCTGGCTTGTAGAATAGCATAACGTCTTTGAGCACTTGTCTGGGAAAGGGGGGTTTTATGCAAATGTTTAGATAACTTGATTATTAGACGTGATTGACATTGCTATGATCCTTGTGACTTATGAGCCCATGGGGGGCTTACTTCTTGTTGTTGCAGGGCCACACCCGACGGACAGGTACACATGGGGAGATGATTAGTTCGGACCTCCATAGGGCTAAAAGCCCACTAGATGGATGCTAAGACCCCATCCAGGGGCAGACACATGTTAGAGGCTTGCACCAGAGAGAGAGGAGGACGTTCCACCAGAGACAACCTGACAGGCCTAGACCCAGGGGGGTCTTTCCCTCCCACTATGATGTTGGCCTTGAAATGGCCATGATGTCACCTTTGTGACCCTTGACGTCACCCAGTGTTTGATGGACACTTTGAAGGTAGTTGTGTGCCAAGTGCACGTGTGGCTTGATCCAGAGGCCTTGGGAGGCCTAACGTTTTGCTCCTGGAGGCCAACTTTTCACCAGAGAGGCCTAACGTCACCCTAAAAGGGCACAACGTCACCTATTCTGCTTGATTTAGGGTTTAATTTGTGATTTTTATGTAAAAACTGAATATTACATGTAAATTGGCCATGTCGGCCTTTTTGACCTAATTTGTAAATTAAAAGTCATTTGTGGAAAATTCTCTCTTATTTTCCATCATCTTTCACTCACACTTAGTGAGGTTTGAAATTTGCGCCCTACTTGGGGTTTATTGGCTGAAATTTAGTGCGCACTTCTTTAGGGAGGCTAGTTTTGGTGCATTTTAGCATTTTTCTTGGTGGAAAGTCTTCAACTAGGCCTATCGCTAGATGATTCTTGGTGAATGTAAGTAAATTTCTGCAATTCTTCTTCATTTTGAATGGTTATGGTGTATTTATCTTGCATTTCTTCCAATATTATGAAATTGCTTTCTTAAAACTCTAGGAGGTTAACGCACATGTTATTGTTCTTGCCTTAACAACTTTTCACCTACTAGATTATGCTAGAAACCCTACTTTCTGGAAGCTTTGTGCTAAGGGCCTTGCCATTGCAACACCCTAGCATCTTTTGCTTCATCTAGCCGTCATCTACTTCATCCTTGAGCTAAAGAAGGAGGGAAGCCGCTAGGGCCTAGGGTTACCTACTTCCTAGTGGCTATTTTCCCCCTAGGGTTTAGTGATTGAAGCCCTAGGTTACCAACACTTCAATCATTGACCTTCTTGTCTCTAGCTCTAATATTATCATTTTTCCCTTCAAGATTGCTGCTGCTAAAAGAGATTCCATTAACCCTAAAAGCACTGATCTAAGCCTTGCATTTGATTGATTGATGAACACAACTCTCAAAACTTTTACTTCAAGCTATCTACCAACTTCTCTTAACCCTAGAATAGGCTAATTTACTAACCTACTTGCTGCTGTTACAAATGTAAGCTACAACCATTTATTGCAGCAATAAAAGCACCTAAAAGCAATTGTAAAGTTGATTTATACACCTCTTAATTAGCTTCTGACAAATGCTAGTATTTTGCTATTATTGAGTGATTATTTTTGGTCATTGTGAAGCTCTTTAAAGGCATTTATTGTGAAGCTATTGTCTTATAAACATTGTTGTTATAAAATTCTATTTGCTTCATCATACATCAACTATTGCTTTTATTGATAAGTCCATGGTTTTATGAAGTACTAACATCAAATTGTACTTGGAAAATATATCGTTTTCTTGTTGCTTTGATCTGGGTAGGTACATCTAAGCATTTCATTACTTCATTGGTTAAAACCTTGGGACTTTCTGATCAGTGTGACTTGTGAGAGGGGATACTTTTATAGACACTTTAACCTTTGCCTTCTCAAGACTATTTCTCTAGGGTTTCTCAATTCAAGGAAGAGTTAGAGGCAATTGGAGACAACTTAGATGAAGATGAACGTGTGATGAMAACTCTTAATGGTCTCACAAGACCATGGGATGCCTTCATCCAAACTATTTGTGCAAGAAAAGAGAAACTCCAATTTGACAGTTTATCTGAAGAATGTGTTCAAGAAGAAGCAAGAGTGGCCAACTGAGAAGCCGTCCGGTTAAGAGATGAAGATTAAGCCCTAACTGCTCATGCTAAGGGTGGAAAGAAAAAGTCTCATTTTCAAAAGGAGATCCACATTCATAAAGAATCTCACTCTCCAAAGAGATTCCAGAAATATCATAAGGGTCAAAGAAAGGGAAAATAATTCTCCTCTTATCAATGTTATCATTGTGATAAGATGAGACACATTGCTAAGAATTGTCTTGCCAGAAGGGAAGGATACAAGAGGAGAAATAACAAAAGATATCATGCCCATGCGGCTGAAGATGATGAGCCACCCAAGAAGTTAACAAAAGAAGAGATTGAAGAATATGTTTTGTTTTCTGCTCTCTCAGGATCTGTGACACCTAGAGAGGATACTTGGCTCATAGATAGTGGTGCCTCTAAGCACATGAAAGGTCAGAAGAACATTCTCTCCATCCTTATAGAAAAGGACTTCCCCCAAAAAGTTTCACTTGGAGATGATTATCAGTACCTTATCAAAGGAATGGGAGAAGCCAACTACAAACTTGATTCAGGAACTCCGATGAGAATGAAGGATGTACTCTTTGTACCAGGTTTGAAAAAGAACTTACTTTCTATTTCAGCCCTAGATAAGAAGGTATTTAGGGTTGCATTCATAGATGGTTAAGTTCTTATGTGGTCTAATGGAAAAACTATAGAAGATGCAGTTGTTACGGGAACATAAGAAGGTGGTTTGTACAAGTTAAAAGGTCACTTAGATGTAGCCTTGGCTCACTCTACTGAAAGTTCTCGTGAACTTTGGCATAGAAGAGTAGCTCACATCAACTACAAAGCCTTACCATATGTAAGCAAGGTAGTTACAGGTTTTGCCAGAATTAAAGGTTGATCATGAAGGTGTATGCAAGTGATGTGAACAAGGAAAGAACATAAATAATCCTTTTCCAAAGAGCGATAGTAAAGCCATCAAACTCTCTAAGAAGGTATGTATACTATGTATCCTTTATTGACGATTACTCTCGTAAGACTTAGGTTTATTTCTTGAAGTCAAAAGATGAAGTACTTGGAAAGTTCAAGGAATTCAAAGCCTTGGTAGAAAACCTCTCCGAAAGGAAAATCAAGATACTTAGGTCAGACAATGGAGGAGAGTACACTTCAAATGAATTTAGAAGCTTTTGCAAAGATGTCGGGATTAAGAGGGAGCTCACCACTCCCTATAATCCTCAACAAAATGGTGTAACAGAAAGAAAGAATAGAACAATTATGGAAGCAGTAAAGACTATGATTCACGATCAAGATCTTCCAATGCACTTATGGGCCGAGGCAACAAGAACAACAGTATATGTCCAAAACAGATTATCCCATAGTGCACTTGGATTCAAAACTTCCAAAGAGATGTTCACTGGAAAGAAGCCAGAAGTAAGCCATCTCAAAATATTTGGTTGTCCAGTATTTGTACACATTCCAAAAGAAAAGAGAACCAAGTTGGATCCTTCAGGAAAGAAGGGAATATTTGTTGGATATTGTGAGGTCTCTAAGGCCTTCAAACTTTACATACCAGGTTACCATCATATTGAGATCAACAAAGATGTAACCTTTGATGAAGATGCAACACTCAAAAGATCAAGGAAATGCCATCTTGAAGAAGTATATGAAGAAGAACCTGTAGCTCCCAGAATTGTAGAACCCGTGAAGGAAGTTATAGTTACGCTTGGGAATGAGATTCCAGAAGATCATGATATGATATAATATCAAGAACCTCCCTCTTTGACAATCTCTCACAAGAGAAAGCCAACTTGGGCGAAATAACTTATTCAAGATGGAGAGAAGTATGGTTCCCCAGAAGGAACCATGAGACAAAGCAAGAAGCCTAAGCCTTTCTCCAACTATATGGCCTTGATGTGTGATCTCGTAGAGAAGGAACCTACTTGCTTTGAAGAAGCCGTTTATAAGAAAGAATGGATGGACGCCATGACAGAAGAATACTAGTCCATTATGAAGAATGATGTATGGGAAGTAGTTCCCAGAAAGTAGTTCCCAGACCAAAGAACAAAGATGTGGTATCTTCCAAGTGGATATACAAAATAAAACATGCAGCAGACAAAAGCATTAAAAAACATAAGGCCAGATTTGTGGCTCGTGGATTTTCTCAAAAGGAAGGTATTGACTATGAAGAAATGTTTTCTCCTGTAGCCATATACACTTCTATTAGAACCATCATAGCTCGTGCAACCAAAATGAAGTGGAAGTTACACCAGATAGATGAGAAAACAACTTTCTTAAATGGTGTTATTGAAGAAGAAGTGTATATAGAACAAACACAAGGGTTTGAAGTTGAAGATAGAAAGACTCATGTTTGCAGGTTGAAGAAAGCTCTTTTCGGGTTGAAGCAAGCTCCTAGAGCTTCGTATGGCAGAATTGATAGTTTCTTGACAAGCTTGGGCTTTACCAAGAGTAAAGCTGATACTAACCTATACTTCAAGGTTATGAAAGATGAGCCAATTATATTGTTACTATATGTGGATGATTTATTCTTGACAAGAGAAGAAAAGCTCATCACAGATTGCAAGAAGAAGCTCGCTGCAGAGTTTGAAATGAAAGACCTAGGACCCATGGATTATTTCTTAGGTCTTGAATTTTGGAAGAGCCTAGCAAAGATCTTCCTTAACCAAGGGAAGTATGTAGTTTAAATACTGAAGAGATTTGACATGTTAGAATGTAAATCCATGAACACACCCATGGAAACGAATTTGAAGCTCCTGGTTGATACTTCGTCAGAGTTGATTGATGCTACTTTATACAGACAAATTATTGGATTGTTGATGTATCTGACAAATACCAAGCCAGATATATGCTTTGCTGTGAACACCTTGAGTTAGTATCTGGTGGAGCCTAGACGTGTTTACCTTGTAGCTGCAACACATGTGATGAGATACCTTAAGGGTACGGTGGATTATGGTCTCTGTTATACTGGAGATCATGACTTCAGACTGTATGGTTATACTGATTCAGATTGGGCTGGAAGTGCTTTAGACAGAAAGAGCACTTCAGGATGTTGTTTCAGTTTAGGGTCAACCATGACTTCATGATAAAGAAGGAAGCAATCCAATATTGCTCTCAACATGGCATAAGCGGAGTACATTGCAACATGTTCCGCCAGTTGTGAAGCCATATGGCTTCGAAAGTTTTTGACATGTCTGTTCGATCTGGAGATGGAAGCCACCGTGATTCTATGTGATAACCAACATTGTATAAAGATGACAGAGAACCTTGTGTTCCATGACAAGTCGAAACACATAGAGATCCGATATCACTACATTTGTGATATGGTGCAGAGGGGAGCTGTAAAGATCCAATATGTTAGCAAAAATGAGCAGGTTGTAGATGTGTTGACTGAAGATTTTCCAGGTCCTATCAAGCTGCCAACTAGGTCTGTCTTTGACCTCAAGTTGGCTCTAAGTTTCAACTGTCAATGAAGGTTTTGCTGCTCTTTTAGGACAACCAACAATTCATGAACTTCTTGCTGATTTGTTACGGTTACATTCACAATTTTAGGTGCTCTAGCATGTAGTTTTAGTCACCAAGGGTTAGCACATGCATACTAAAAACAATGTAACACACCTAGAGATCTTTACAGCTGAAACTATAGTAGTTCTACACTCCAACACACATGAAATTTAACACAGGTATTTTTGGTCAACATGACCTTGGATAAAACCCCTCTGGGAAAACTAGTTTGGAATATATGTCTATATATGAGGAGAATAGATGGTGGAGTACAACAAGTACAAAATATAGATGAACCTGATACAGTAACAGCTTGATCCAAGCTGAAATACAAGTCCAAAAGAAGCAAGAGTGCCCTAGGATGGTGCACCCCCCAGAAATGCTGCCAAGACCACTGAAATGGAGCCAGATGCCAACTGGAAGCTCTGAACAGGAAACCCCTCCACAGTACTCTGATAGTGAAGTGTAGCCTCCCTCTGAAACAAATCTCATTGCAATCTGAGCTCTCTAAGACCTCCCCACTGCTGATGTGCCCTCCTCCTCGAGTGCGCCCTCCTCAAAGTTAGAAGCTCCTCAGTAAATAAATAGGGAACTAAGCCTCCATGATCCCTCCATGCAAGGAGGCGCCCAAGCTTTCCTCTCCCTTTGCTTGAAACCTCATCCTCTTGCTCTCTCTCAAACTCTTGGAGTGAACAAATGAGTGAATTGCCTCTCCTTGGCCTCTTGCGCCCTCCTTTAGGATGCATAAGGAAACCTAAAAGATGGGTGGATGAGATCATCTCATCTCATCCCTAATCAATGGTTGAGATCACTCAAAAAGAATCTCACTTAAAAACTCACTTTACTTTAGTTTCAATAGTTTCACTTTATGTCTATTAATTCATCCACTTTGTGAATTAATTGTCACTTTAGGCCAAAATGACCAAATTTCACTTTTGACTTAAATCTCCTATGTCAAAGTGAAATTAGACATAAAGTACATAGTACAAGGTACAAAGTACTTCCCTCATGTGTTTAGAATCTCACAAACACAAGGGGACCACTTTCCAAGGTACCAAAATCTCAACATTGACCAAGCCTCTGTCTTGTGTGAAGTTTGAGTACTTCCGAGACAAGCTTGGTGTTGTTCGAAAGGACCTCCATCGGAAGGGGGAGTGATGTTGATGATACTATGGTTTCCTGACCAACAACGAGTAGCTCCGTTAGGATTTTATATCCTAGGGTATTGATTATCCTTGGGCAGATCCCGAAGGTCTAGTAAGAACGGTCTACCAGAGTACCTGTGCATGTATATGCCAGCTGTGGTCAGTAGTGGTAGTTTCGTTAGGATTTTATATCCTAGGGAATCTTATGATTCCTGGGTAGATCCCGAAGGTCCGGTAAGGATGGTCTATCAGAGTACCACGTGGTAGCTTGTTAGGATTTTATATCCTAGGGAATCTTATGATTCCTGGGCAGTTCTTGAATGTTTGGTAAGGATGGTCCGTGAGAGTACCACAAATGATGTTGTTGATGCACCTGCCTCATCCTGTTGCCGCATGTTGATGATGTTGTTGTTCCAACCTTGTGTTGTTGATGATGTTGTTCCAACCTCGTGCTATTGATGATGTTGTTGTTCCAGCTTCGTGCTATTGATGTTGATGTTTCAACTTCATGCTGTTGCTGATGATGATGATGTTACTCTAGCTCCATGTTGTAAACGATGATGATATTGATGATGAGAAAAACTTTCGATGATTTATAGATATGCCAATCAGTGTTCTAGATGCCGATGATGATGCTTCCCTCTCCTCCTCTTGATGATGTTGTATTGAGTCATGTTAGTAGAATACCCTTCTCGTTAAGGGGGAGTGTTGAAATATTGTAACTTCGAAGAATATTCTAATTATATTTGAGTTATTATTTTATAGGTCAAATCCCCTTTTGCGGATTGATCAAGTTGAGTCTACAAGTCTCTCAAGAGAATCTACAAGAGTAATGTAGGATCATCAACCATAGCATTGTAACTTTGAGGATTATGGATTAAAATATTACTTTTTCAATGGGTTCACCTTATGTTTCTATATTGGCAATGATCAATATGTGTAGTCTAGGATAATCCTCGAGTGTTAGTACAGGAGCATTAAGAGTATGGAGGATATGGCCCTAAGGAATTAATAATGCTCATAGAAATCACATAGGAACATGTACACGCCAAATATATACATTTAGAGTTGTAGCTTTGATGCACCACTATGTGCATGTGATGATCAAAGCACTACTCTCGAATCTCATATAGAATAGTGACAATGACAATCATACCAGATATTCTATTGCATTTATGGGTAGAAGAAGAGTGATTGTTTCTGCTAGTTGAGGAGACGGTTATTCACCTAATTCTCTCACTGTTGGCCATACCAATTTGTTAATTATTCATTGGAATTAATTTAATGTGTCTGAACATAACTACAAGGTTGCCACCACTAATATAAATTAAAAATATTTCAAAAATACTTTCAGGTATCTTTAGAATCCGTTGTGTTACTATCCTGCATGCAATTTATGTTTTATTTGTTTTACTGGGTTAACATGGATTGTCATTGACAATTATAGTGTATTTAATGCTTTGAAGGTGTGTCTCAAGAAATTCTTTCATTAATTTACGTGGCGTGAAATTCTTTATACAGGGGAGAATGATCCAGTTCTAGATCTGCAAAAAAGAGCCTAAAATTAACTAGCACACTTGCCAAGCAGCTAATATTGTGACAGTCCTACTCTCAATGTTGATTGGTTCTCTAATGTAAATATTTAGTGATTAAAACTTCTCAGATTCTGTTTAAGATGGATGAGAATTTGAGGGTATTCAAATTGGTGGACAGAATAATGATGGTGTATGCAAAATTGCCTTTGTGTAAATTGGCTTAAGTTCTGTCTGAAAGAAAACATCCTATCTTTCATCTCTGACAGATACTTTTTTCAATCCAGCTTCTTATTTCAGGCTCAACGGAGGGTATGGATGTTGATGGCTTGCGCTCAAACGTTCATTATGCTGGAGGTTATAGTGAGGTGAGAATGCATTTTAGGTTTAATATTTTAACTTTTGGTTTTTTCATGGGATGGATCACAGTAGAATATACAAATATAGGACATTAAAAACAACAAGACTATTTAAATCTATGCAAGAATCCACTATATAAGACATTCCAGTGTTAAAGACATTGATGAGTGATGCTAGGGTTATTTTAGTCTTATTTCTGACAATGCACCTTAAGTGTATATCCTGGACTTCTGAAACATACATGCAGTCATAAATTTATTGTGTAGTCATTAACAGTCATTTTGTATTCATGGGATGGATCACATTAGAATATACAAAATATAGGACATTAAAAAACAGCAAGGCTATTTAAATCTATGCAGGAAGCCACTATAGAAGACATTCCAGTGTTAAAGACGTTGATGAGTGGTGCTAGGGTTTTTTTATTCTCATTTCTAACAATGCACCTTAAGTGTATATCCTGGACTTCTGAAACATACATGTAGTCATAAATTTATTTTGTAATCATTTAACAGTCATTGTGTGCTTAATGGCTTGATTGTCTCTCTCTACTGTCCATTACCAAATTGTTGTATTCTCCTTTTATGAGGTGATTCTACATCGTTGTATCTTCAATGATTGGCAGGCTTGTTTTGATTCACTTTGCTACAATATTGACCATGAATGCAGCTTCAATGAATCTTACTCATACACTACTTCTTACTCCTCTGGCACTAAGGAAATGTAGCCAGGTTGGCATATCTGCATGTTTAATGAAGCCATTTTCACTGAGGTCTCTATATGCAATTTTTTTTCCTAAAGAAGGAAATGTTATTAAATTACAGGCCTAATTTCAGGGTTTCTATTAGTGAAAGGAAGCACAAAGAGATATATGAATTATTGATAAAGTGTCTTTATTGAAATTGGAGTCGCAGCTACATTATGATTGATACATTTTTATTCATGAGTTCGGTAGTTGGTCAACCGAACCTTTATAACCACCAATACTATTAAATTAGGGTCATTATGACCTTAACTAAACAATAACATACTGTACTAAAGCTAAGTTGGGTTACCTTGTCATTATTTGTGACCTTGATTGCGTCAACTTTTTTTTTCATGTTACAAATCTCACTCTGTCCCTTAACAAGCAAATCAGACTTTAACCGTCCTTGAATACAGAAGCTCAAAAAATGTTTAGAAGTGACTCAAATTACAACTACAAAAACTGGAAATATGATCACAACTTTTTGAAGATGACATATTTGCTCACCTCAATCCATCAAGGTAACTAGGTAAGTAGTCATGATGCTTTCTTGTTTGTTTAGGTGCATGACCTGCGTTATGTCTCCAACGTTTATTGCACATTGGAGAAACGAATATATGTTGCGCTTCCCCTTCAACGAATTTGGAAGTATCCATTGATGCTTTATTAGGTTGCCATCACCCTCATGTTGTAGGTAGAGTTCCCGTAGACCACCATCCATGACGAGACACTCCTAAAATTCTCCCCATATGAAGGTTGTGTCCAAGAGATTACAGAATAGGAATCAAATTAAAATAAGTAGTGATCACCAGTTTCAATGTGGAAAAAAATCCCATGGTGGGATTTTTTTCCACATTGAAACTTAGTCTACTTTCTCCATGTGTGTGTGTGTATTGGGAATAATCACCTCAATGCTATGTGATGTGTTACAAGCTATTTCTATAGTGGCATATCCCATTAACAATTTGTTTTCTCTCTCCATGTGTGTGTATTGAGACAAATGTGGTTTATAATGCATACATGAAAAGTTTTCCTAGTCTCGAAGTTGGCTTTGAGGTGCAAGTCCTTGGGTTGTTGTGATAGCTTACTCTCTCAATTTGGTACTTGTTATGGCACAGTTTGTACCTGGATGTCATGGAAAGGTAAATGGAAGGCAAACTGACGTAACTGGAGACTATCCTATCACTGTCACTTGAATAGGATAATTCTTTCTATTTAGGGTGGTAGGCCCATGGGAGACGTCCCCGGTGACATGGTGTTTTGAGAAGGCAAAGGTTTAAAGCTAAGTAAAAGTTTCCCCCTCACAAGTCACCACCGATCAGAAAGTCCGACTGAACAGTGAATAAAGATAAATAACAACCAGAAATGTACCTGCCTGGAACAAAGCAACAAGAAACTATATTTGCAAGGTCACTTGCTGGTTAGTACTTCATAATATCATATAACTGGACTTTCTCAAATAAACAATTGACTAAAATTATTGATGAAGCAATCAATGATGTATAATAGCACTAATCACAATGTGTTACTTCACAATAAATGCTTTTAAACAAGCTTCACAATGAGCAAGAACGATTTATCATCAATGTCACAATATCAACATTCGTTAGAAGCAAAAACTACTACGCTTTAGCCAATCTTTAAATTGCTTTAAAGAATCATGAAATGCTCCAAGGTATAATTATAAATCAAATGGATAATGGCAGCAATAGGGTTAGTAGGTTAGGGTTAGAAGGTATTAGTAGTTCAAAGAGTTTGGATGTTTGAAGTTTTGTGATCAAGGCACTCAAGCATAAAGGTCTTAGATCGGTGCATTCATAGGGCAAATGGAGTCAAAGATAGTGGCAAGAGTTGAAGGAACAATATGATAATAGGGCTAAAGACAAGAGAGTTTAATGGTGAAGTGTTGTTAAGCCAAGGCTTCAACCATCAAGCCCTAGGGGAAAACGACTCACTAAGGTGTAGTAACCCTAGGCCTTAATGCGTTTTCCTCCTTTAGCTCAATGACAAGGGTAGGGTGTTGCAATGGCAAGGCCCTAGCAATGTCTTCAACACAAAAAATGTCTCAATGGCATAATCTAGTAGGGAATTAAAATAAGGACACCAGCATGTATTTATTTYCTAGGGTTTATTCCAGCAATTTATTAACAAAATGCAAGTAAAAATACTATAACCATTCAAGTAATGGAAGGATTGCAGAAATTCACTTACATTTACCAARCATTCATCAAGCAAAACCCTAGTTGTAAATCTTCCACCAAGAAAATTGCCAAAAATAGCCAAAATAAGCCTCCTTCAACAAGTGCGCACTGGTAATTTCAGCCAAAACCCTAAAGGAGGGCGCAAATTTGAGACCTCACYAAGTGGTGAGTGAAAGATGATGAGAAAATGAGAGTTAAAACCCTCAATTTATACAATAGCAATGACCTTAATTTAATTTTAGGTCACCAAAAGGCCGACATGGCCAAAATACATAATAATATTGTTTTTACATTAAATGTCATAATCAAACCATAAATCAAGCATAAATGAAGACGTCATGCCCTTTTAGGGTGACGTTAGCCCRTTTTAGGGCAAYGTTGGCCTCTTGGAGCAAAACGTTAGGCCTCCTTGGGCCTCCAAAAGCTGCCATATGTGCCACAACTGCCTCCCAAAACCTCCACAAGCACTGTATGACGTCATGAGTTTCCTAGGTGACGTCATGGGCCTTCCAAGGCCAACGCCATGGTGGAAAGGGCACAACGCCCCGGGTACAGGTCTGCTAAGCTGCCTCTGGTGGAACGTCCTCCTCTTCTCCGGTGCAAACCCTCTGATCTGTCCTTGCCCCCTGTTGGGGTCTCAACATCCATTTGATGGGCTTTCAACCCCATGGAGGTCTGAACTAATCATCTCCCCATGTGTACCTGTCCATAATGGTACCTGTCCATCGGGTATGGTCCTGCACATCAATAGATACGCCCTCCATGGGCTCATAAGTCATAGGGATCATAGCGATGTCAATCACATCTAATCATCAATATTATTAAACATGTGCATAAAATCCCTTTTACCCGGACAAGTGCTCAAAGACATTATACTAATCTGCAAGCCAAGTTTGGAAGAAGTGACAGGGCATCCTATTGGGCAAATGCTCACTAGATGTGGGGTGTTTCCAGGAGAAATCAAATCCAAGCCATGTGAGTGGATGAGGTGGTAAGGGATGTCTGGACAAGGGGTGCAGTGATAACAAGGAAATGCATGGCTTACCTATGGGTGCCTCTGTAGAGGGTGAGCTGCACCTGTCATGGATGCAAATGTTTCCAAGCCCATTCATGCCTTTTAGCTTTATTCTTATTACTTTTTTCTTTCAAGAAGCTAATCAGGGGACACTGCTCTGGCGTGGTGACCAGTGGTGGCAATGTTACCCACAAGCACTTTCATGGAAATGAGAAGGTTGGCTCGTGATGAGACCCCCTTTCTCTTGGCTATGCCACCAAGAGCCACTACTCTGGCATGGTAACTGGTTGCTAGTAGTGTCATACTGCTAGATTCCCATGAACCTAATAGGTTGGCTCGTGATGAGACGCCCTATCCTCTGACTAGGTCTTGTTTTATTACTTTTTACGGGTCCCTCCGTTTCTTGCTGAGAAGCTTTTCACTGCTTTCTTGGGGATCCTTGGGTGAAGCATCTCGAGGTTTCATTTTTAGACTTCTATCTTTTGCCAACTGCTTTTACCCTCTGGCCTCTAGCCCCTTCCTCCCACAAGCTAAGGTACAACCCTTAAATATTTGGCCAACCCAATGCCCTGACCAATGTAATGGGATGGATGAGCGGGAGAAAGATGGAAAGTGGTAAGTATGGTGGTAGCGGACGATGGCTTCTAATGAATCCCCCCAGTGGCAACTCAAAACCTATGGGCACTGTTATCCCCCACTTTTAGGGATAACTAAGAGATCATGTCTTGAGGCCCACAGGTCCTAGACATGGAGTACCGAGAGCCAGATCGACTTTAGCATGGCCCTGGAGGGCCCATCTTTTCTCCCTTTCAGTGCCTCTATCTTGCCAGCAGCAGCAACATCCATCACCAGCGGCTTGGTCTTGTGTCAGAGATGGTTCTTGCTCCATGAGGTAAAGAGCCCAGGTATCATGGTATGTGTCACTTTGATCATTAAAACCCTTGAATATGTGCATTTAATTCCTTTTGTTTCTAAGAAATGCTTCGATCTTATACTTGCCGTCTTGACCATGTCTGGGGGGATTGACAAGATACCCTAGTAAGCCTGTGTCCGTAGGTTTTGGTTTTCCATTGGGGGGATTTCTGAAAAGCCATCGCCCGCTCCCATCATAGCACCACTTTTTCATCTTGCTTCCCACTCACCTATCCCATTACACTTGTCTGGGCACTGGGTTTACCTATCATTTGAGGATTGCACCTTACCTGGTGGGAAGAAGGGGCTAAAGGCCCAGAAGGTAAAAGCAAGCCAACAAAAGATAAAAGCCTTAGAATAAAACCTCGAGATGCTTCGCCCAGGGATTCCCGAGAAAGCAATAAAAGGCTTCTCAGCAAGAAACAAGAGGGACCCATAAAATAATAAAACAAGACCTAGTCAGAGGATAGGGGGTCTCATCACGAGCCAACCTATTAGGTCCATGGGTACCTAACAATATGACATTACCACTAGCTGGTTACCACGCCAGGGTAGTGACCCTTGGTTGCATGGCCAAGGAAAAGGGGGTCTCATCACGAGCTAGCCTTCTCATTTCTACGAAAGTACTTGTGGGTAACACTGTCACCACTGGTCACCACGGCAGGGCAGTGTCCCTTGATTAACCTCTTGAAGAAAAAGCAATAAAGAATAAAAGAATGAAAAATAAAGAATAAAAGGCATGAATCGGCTTGGAAAGAATTGCATCCAAGACAAGGTGCAGCTCGCCTTCTACAAAGGCACCCATAGGTAAAGCTTTGCACCCTCTGCTCTTATTGCACCCACTTGCCTGGACATCCCTTATCCACATCACCTACTTGCATGGCTCAGATTAGGTCGCTTCCGGAAACTTTCCTCTTCCAGTGGACACTAGCCCAATAGGACACCCTATCACTTTCTCCAAACTTGTATTGCAGGCTTGTATAATGTATTTGAGCTTTAAACTAGGGTAATAGGGGTTTTATGCACATATTTAATAATATTGATGATGAGATGTGATGGACATTGCTATGATCCCTGTGACTTATGAGCCCATGGAGGGTGTAGCTGTTGATGTGCAGGATCATGCCCGACGGACAGGTACCATGTTGGATAGGTACACATGGGGAGATGATCAGTTCGGACCTCCATGGGGATGAAGAGGCCACCAGATGGGATGCTAAGACCCCCATCAGGGGGTAGAGATAGGACAGAGATGGTCAGAGGCTTTGCACCGGAGAAGAGGAGGATGTTCCACCAGAGGCACCCTAGTAGAGCTTGACCTAGGGGGGTTGTGCCTTCTCCATTGGAACGTTGACCCTGGAAGGCCCAGGACGTCACCCATGATGATCATGATGTCATCTAGCCTTATGGACGTCTTGGGAGATAGATTGGGCAGTGTTGGCACGTGTGGCAGGTTGGAGAATCCTAAGAAGGGCTAACGTTTTGCTCCAGGATGCTGCATTTGCCCTGGAAGGGGATAACGTCACCCTTAAAGGGGCATGACGTCTCTCTTTAGCTTGATTAGGTTTTAATTTGAGCATTTAATGTAAAACAATATGATTTTTAGTATTTTGGCCTTGTCGACCTTTTTTTTATGACCTAAAAGTGAAATTAGGTCATGGTACAGTATAAATTGGGGGTTTTTACTCATTTTTTCATCATCTCTCACTCACTCATTAATGAGGTCTGAAATTTGCGCTACACTTGGAGTTCTTGGCTGAAATTGTGAGGCGCACTTGTTGAAGGAAGTCTTTTATTGGCATTTTTGGCATTTATCTTGGTGGAAGGTGTTACAACTAGGGCCTGCTACTTGATTTCTTGGTTAAATGTAAGTAAATTTTTGCAAAACTTCTTGAATGAATGGTTGTAGTGTTATTTCTCTTGCATTTATGGTTATAATTTTGCTGATTTAAACCCTAGGGGACAAGCACACATAAAAGGTCCTTGTCTCATGTCCCCATTAAGATTTTTGGCCATTTTATTTTGCTGAAGTGAGATAGAGCCTTTCCCTAGGAACACTCTACTCTTTCATGCTGAAGAAGATTGAGCCTTGCCTTAGCAACACTCAAATCTATCCTCTCCTATTCTAGCCGTTTTACCTTTTTTAAAGCTGAGAAGGAGAAAACGCATTAAGGCCTAGTTCCCCTACACCTTGATGAGCCGTTTTTCTAGGGTTTGCTGGTAAAGCCTTGCCTTAGCAACACGTTGCCTGCAAAACCTCTTGTCTTAGTTTTATACCACTTTCTGAGCAAGCCGTTTTTTTGCCATTGACCTAAGGAGGAGAGAGCACTAAGGCCTGGTTCCCCTACACCAAAGTGAGCCTCTCTCCCCTAGGGTTTTGTCCTTGAGGCCTTGTCATAGCAACACTTCAAGGCTTAACCCTCCCGTCCTTAGTCTTACTATCTTCCTTAATCCTTCAACCTCTGTGTCCTCTTTTTGACTCCATTTACCCTAGGAACGCACTGATCTAAGACCTAGCCCGTGAGTACTATGATAAAAAAACAACTCTTAATACTTTGAACAAAACCCTAACTATTCTAACCCTAGCCTAAGACTAACCCTACTAACTCATTTGCTGCCGTCATCCTTTGCTATTATCATCATTGTGCAGCTATCGTTTTACCTATGAGCAATTGAATGGTTGTTAAAAGGCATTACCTGAATGAAGTTTTAATTGTTACATTGAATGCCATACTCTTTCAACATTTATTAAAGAAGTGATATTGTACATCGTTGTTATTATATAAACATTGACTTCGTCAATATTTATTTCTCAATTGCCTATATATATTAGATAGTCATTGATTATATGAAGTACTAACCAAGCGAGTAAGCTTGCACATATATATTTCTTGTTGCTTTGTCTCGGGCAGGTGCATCTCCTTTTGGTTATACTTTCTCTTTATTGGCTGTTTAGTCGGACTATCTGCTTGGTGGTGACTTGTGAGGGGGGGAATTTACCTTTCATCTTACAATCCTTTGCCTTCTCAAACCCCAGGTCACCGAGGATGTCTCCCCTGGGCCTTACCTCCCTAAAAAGAAAGAACCTTTTGATCGAGGTGACATTGGGTGGGATTGGTTTAGTTATGCCAGTTTGTCTCTTTACATCTGCCTTTTATCCTAACTACAAACTGCGTGATAAGAGGCACAAGCTTACCAGGCATCCTGTCATCCCCCCCAGATATGGTCAAGTGGATAGGCATAAGAACCAAGCACCCGTTAGAAACAAAAAGAATCAAATGTACATATTCAAAGGTTTTGAGGATCAGAGTGACACATACCATGATACCCGAACTCATTACCTCATGGAGCAAGATCCACTTTTGCTACAGGACCAGGCCGAGGTGATGGATGTTGTTGCTAACAAAGTGGAGGCACTGAAGAAAAGAAAAGATGGGCCCTCCAGGGCCATGCTCAAGTCGATTTGGCTCTCGATACTCCATGTCTAGGACATGTCGGCCTCGAGACATAATCTCCTTAGTTATCCCTAAACTGGGGTATAACAGTGCTAACATCATTGGTGGTATCTATGTCTTGCCTTGTGGGCCTTGTTACCCCTCATATAGCATAGGGATTATATGCTATTTTCATCACACATTATAGGGATTTGCAGGATGATAGGTTCATGAGGATGGTATTTCAATTGGGTTTGTTGACCACCTATTTCGACTAGGGGGTCAACTCCATGTATCATGAAGATATGCACCTGATGGTGCTACAAAGTTGAAGACTTGTTGGTTCTACAAGGCATTTTTGGCTTCAACACGTGTTTTTGTAATTGGAATTTCCGTTCCCCTGCGTGGGATTATAATGTAATGGGTCTGCATGGATCATAATTTAGGTTAGTTGCCTAGGACTTTATCATTAGAGAAGTCCTTTCATCGAGTGTTTTTTTCCTCAGGTAATTAATTTGGCCCAACCAACCTTATTAATTTCCCTTAAGTTTTTCACTCCCACAATAATCCTCCAAAGTGGTGAAAGGCGTTCTAATGGTCGATCCCTATGATGACTCGTGTCTAGCCATATTGTAATTGACCATGTTAGACATCTCTTAGAGTCTTGCGGAATTCCGTAGAGTCTAAAGTATTTTTTTTTTAAGTTTTTAAAATTACCTAGTTAGTGGTAATTTTAATTAATTTTGATGTAAAAATGTAAAAACTAGGTCATTGAGATTTTTGATACGAGTATTTGTGTTCAAAAGAAATGGAATGAGACCCCCTACACCTTTGGACCAAGTTTAAGCTCAATTGGACAAGTTTTGCTAGGTGTCTGTCCATGAGGAGTCCAAGTCAGTGTAAAACAACAATTTAATTGCTTGATTTGACATAGTCAAAATGTCAAAAAATTGTAATATGAGCAAATTGATTAGAGAAAGAGTGGGAGAAGTCATCTAAACCTATTCCTAAGCTACCCAAACCTATTTCCTAACCTTTTTACTCCCCCCTCACTTAGCTACCACCTAAACCACTCATCTCCCCTAGTGAGTTGCACCCCCCTTGATGAGTAACTCAACCATACTCATGAAATAATTAAAGAAACCTCCTCAACTCCCTTGTGCGCCCTCGTAGGGTTCTAACTTAATGTTGGACCAAGTCTAAAGGTGCCACCTCACCCTCTTACCCATCTACCAAAACCCTAGCATGCTCAAAACCTTAAAAGTGCGCCCCCCTTGAGATGCTCAATGATTCTTGGTTGATGGACACTTGGATTCTTGGTTGGCTCCCAAGTATAAATAAAGGCCTCCCCCTCCCTCTTTGGACATCTATTCTTAGTGCAAGGTTACTCTACCCAAATTTCTCCTCTCCTCTCCATTCTCTCCCACTCTTCTCTCTCATTCTTTCTTGCTCTCTCATTCTTTTCTCAAGCTTGTGGCAAGTATTTGCTCAAGTTTGCTTCTAATAAATAAATCTTTGGAGGAAATATTGCCATTGGGAGTCTTCTTGGTGCTTTGTTGTGGATCTACATTGGAGGTAACTTGTATTGTGTTTATTTTGAGTTTTGCTTATAGATTTAGTATAGGGTGTCCAATCAAAGTATTTTGCTTGGATAGATCTATGGTAGTATTGCCATAGGTCTTATGTGTAGTAGTTTCATAATCTTAGCAAAGTATTTTGTCGATATTCCTAGATCTACTCAGCCCGTTGCTTGTCTTGTAGCTTAATCTCTTGTATTTGCAGGTTACTAAGGGTTGAAAATGATAAATTTCAGATCTGGAAATTTATCCCTTCATTCACTCAAAGTCCTCTAAAAATTTCTGTTCTTATCTTTCTATTTCCTCTTAACACTTTGGGTATATTTTCTGCTATAGAATAGCTCTTATTCAACATATTATATGCTGTTCTAATTGTTAAAAATTTCTGGTTTTCACTAATATAATTTTTTTGAAGATATTTGGTGTTTTTCTAGCATTTCTTGCAAGCATTTGCTTGCTGATTTTCTGCAGGTTTTCACCAAAAAGAGGGATCTACAATGCATTTGGGGCATCTATAAGTCAAGGATCAACCTCCCAAGTTGGGGTAAACATTACCCTTCTTCTTCTACTCTTCTACTCATTGTAAGCAAGCCCAAGAGAGTCTCTAGGGCTTGCATTTCTCAAGCATTTTAAAATTTCTGCAGTTTCTTTTCTTAGTTTGCCTACACCTTACAAAGAGTTTGGCCAAGCCAACCATGCAAAATCGTAAGGCTAGTTCATAAGTTTTATTTTCAGCTTTGTCTTTTCATTTCTAGTCCGCCTCACTTGTCCTTAAGTCAAGGTTGTGTGGCTAGGATTAGTTTATTTCCAAGTTATTTAATTCTTTATTTGTTTGCCTACACCTAGGATAGTGTTTGGCCAAGCCAACCATCCTAAATCGTAAGGCTAGGTAATTAATTGATGGTTTATTGCTTCTAGTGCTTGTGTTTAATAGTTTTTCCTTAGATCTTAGAAGCTCATTTCATTTCTTTGCTTAAGCTGTGGAGGCATAGTAACTTGTGTTTTTCAAACAATTCTTTTCTTTTCAAGTATTTGCTTTGCTTTCAAGTTCGATCACTTAATCTCTTTTCAAGTTCAAGCAATTTCCTTTACTTTATTTGCAAGCACTTTTACTTTCAAGCACTCGTACATTCAAGCATCTTTACTCTCTTGTAATTTAATTTTCAAGTACATTACATTGCAAGCACTCAACTTAACTAATTCTTAAGGCTCAATTTATTCTTAGATCTTTAGGGGTTCAATTTATCTAGTTAATTATAGCACCTCTAATTGTCCCAACTTTGCTATAAAAAAAGGGACTTAAGGAAAGAGCTTGGGATGCTAGATTATGGATGGTCTCATGGCACTAGGTGTCCCCCTTGTTTGAGTACTTTTGCTCCCCAGATTGACCTGTGGAGCTAGGGTGGGGCCTTGTTTGCCTCACTTATTGAGCACCCAACAGTCCTGTTGGTATAAGCGGGGAGAGTTCTAGGGAAGTCACATAGTTTTAGGATTCACACTTTAACTTAACCATATTTATCAATCTTAAAACATATCCACTTCAACCTGGGTTTAATTTCATAATTTATTTATGGTTCATGCTCTATAAATTTGTGCAAGCACTTTCATTTAAGTTATCTTACATGCTATGTTATTGAGCAATTGGTGGATGATTAAACTAGTTAACTAAGTGAACCTAGTAGTTGCGCACTTTCCCTTGGAGGCTTCATCTTGAGTACTTTTAACTGTTTTTGAGTTGTGCAATAGATCATTGGCTTAACCCCTTGAAGTTGTGCATCTTGTGGAGGCAACTTCACTGTTTGGGTTTGATTGTTGTGTATTTGTGTTGATGCCATTGAAACAACCTCTTGAAGTTGCGCATTTTGTGGAGGCACTTCACTGTTTGGGTTGTTGGTTTGTTGTGTTGTGGTTATCTTTTTTTGAGCAATCTCTCCTTTCCCTGCACAATCAAGTAGTTCAAGTTAGCTTCAAGTTAGTGCTTGTTTTCTTTATTGTTCATAGTTGTATCTTGTTGTATCTATTGATTGTCTTTGTATCTTAACTTTGTAGATAGTTGTTTATTTCAGTCACTTGTATCTAATTCAATTCTTTTGTATCTATTTGTAATCCTTTGTAATGTCTAATCTCTTTGTAACTTTAGTTGACCCCTTTGCCCAATCTTAGGCACTAGTCTTAGTTGTCTTAGGAAGAACGCTGCTTTTCATTGAAATTTGCACTTTGCATTGTTTGCCTCTCATATAGGCTAGATTCCCCCAAACTAACCTTTAATCTCACATAGTAACTAACCTTTAATCTCACATAGTAACTCCTAGACGAAAGAAGTTCAAGTCGATGTGACAATGGGCTTGAACTTAGGCATTGTGCCTCCAAGGAAACACTAAGTGGATTGGACTTAGTCCACGTTAGCAAGTCTGTATAAGGACGACAACATGGTTGCTTGAGTACTTTGGGTTGGAGGAGACTCATTTCTCCTTTGTGATGGATTCTCCTGGTTTGGTTCTCTCATCATGGTTGCACATCTTTTGTTGATGGATCAACATGTTAGTGGATAGTTGATGATGATGCTTGCTACTATATGACTTATATTAGAATCATGGTATTACAACTTGCACATATGTATGATGGTTTTAGCCCCCCGAGGGGTTGAATGATGATGATGTGGGATGTTATGGCTCTTACCAATGAAACACCCCAATAATTATTGATGCATATGTTCATCATGGTGGTATGGCATGTTTTCACTAGGTGGAGGCTCATATCTAGCAATGAGGGGTATTGGAGGGTTTTGGTTAGCATTTGCTCACATATTTGATTGATTCTTGGTGCATTTTGGGATATGTAACCCATCAATGAAGGGTTTCCTTAAGTTTTTATGATTAATTATTGCTCCTCATGTGTTTTTGTTTTCTAGTTGTTCAATGGTTTTATTTAGCATGGTTGAACTTGGGTCAAGCTCATGTTTTGAGTGCCCTAGCCTATTTGGGGGTTATTAACACTTGGATGGATTTATTATGACTTGGATGGCTTGATGATGGGGCCATCCCCTCTTCCATGGAGTTAGTTAGCATGTATCTATTCCTTGCACATGGATTGAGGATTATTATTTGATATGTTGACCTCTTCCTCCTATACCTAGCCCTTTGCACATTTATTGAGGAAATGGTTACACCTTGGAGATCACATCATGGAGTTTTAATTTGGCACGTGTGAGATAATTTGCCTATTTTTAGCATGCATGCACATGTGTGGGCTTCTTATTCATCTTCATCGTGGGCCAAGCCTTCATTGGACTATCTTTGACACATTTATTAATGCTCTTTGATGGTGCATTTTGGCTTGGAAGATCCACACGTGCCACTTGTACTTGCTAATTACTTGGTCTTTTTACTATTTTTGGATGACACGTGTGAGAGGGTACTTTTGGTGCTAGCTTACCAACAAATATCTTTTGGGAGAGTGCCTTGATTGCTATCAGATCAACGCTATTAGATGCAGAGTGGTTGTGGCATTTCCGAATAGTGGTTAGGGTGAAGAATTTGATAAATTGTAAGGCAATTGTGGCAATTTAGAATTTGCTATTTTAAAAACCTCTCTATATTTTGACCACACGTGCCATTGGGAGTTGGTTATTGTTCATTTATGGAGGTTGTTAGAGGAGCGACCTACCTTGGAGGAGTTTGCGAGAACGCATTGGAGCTTGTTGACATGGTCAACCACTTTTTTGGAGAAGACACTTGGCATAACCAATATTATTTATTATTGTTGTCTCCTCTCATGGAGTTGGTTACATGAGAGCATTATTGTATTATTTTCCTTAGATATTTTATTGTTTCCTCGTGGAGAATAAAGTGGATCTCAACAACTCATTACGACTTTTAGTAATTAAGTTGTTGAGAAGGATATTTTATTGTTATTCCTTGTAGAACTAATGCATCTATGAAAGCAAATACTTCTTTATTGTTGAGGAGATACAACTGAAACCTATACAAGGATTTGCTTTCTACATTTGATGCATGGTGGATTCGGGGAGAAATCTCCTAGGAGTTTAGTTGAATATCTATTGGATTAGAGGACTAATAAAAATGCTTTGTGGATGAGGATGTCTTGTAGATCTTAATGCTCTCTCACATTGTTGGAATTATTTTGGCAAATGTTTATGGAGAAGGGGATTCCATTAACAAGAAGAAGAGATTACGTCCACAAGATCATACCTGTAAGTGATGAGATGGTCAATCTTCCACAAGCAAATTGGGCAAGTGGTAGCAAAGGTGCAAATTGGTCAACCTTTCAAATGATGAGAAGAGAAATTCAATCCAAAGTTGTGCTATTATAAGCTTGGTATGCAAATGACCAAAGATCTCTAAACCGAGTGTGAAGGAGGCCCTCTAATAGGCTTAGGGTTCCTCCTAGGGTTTTTGTCAATTTTCACATACAATCTTATTGACTAATTTTCAAATCTGAAAATTACTTGCTACTGATGCAACAGTAAAGCCTAGTTGTTATCACTGAACAATTTTACACTGAAAATTATTGACTGAAAATATATGCAACGGAAACAACAAGATCAAAGATGAATCATCAACACATGAGACATGAATTTTCCGTTCTTTAAATTTGTCAATTTCTGAAATTCTGAGGGAAATATCAACCCTCCTAGACAATACAAATTCACCAAAATCTGATGACAACCTTGTCCTTCAGTAGCTAGAAAAAATCAGCAAACACAAGCTTAGCAAAATATCTAGAAATCTCCTTTGCCTGCAAATCTGCTTAGGGGCCACTGTACGGCTTGCTGACGTCATCGGTACGCCTGTTGACGTCAGCTGTACCTACACATAAATAACACGTGTGGCCTATAAAAACCCTCACACATGTGGCTATACAACTATTTTCTCCTTACACATGCATCTGTATGATTGTTTTCTCCTCACACTTGCAACTTGCAACTATACGACTTCCTGACACGTGCGGCCTGATTCACACATGCAACTTGTACCTTCTCCCACACGTGCGGCCCTGATCCTCTCTCTTCCTCAAATGCGTGCCGTCTCTCAGCTGAAGAAGAAGCCTTCCTCGGCTGAAAACACAAACAAAAAATCACCAAGAATCCTAGGCTAGATTTGCCACAATTGCAGAATTTCCCTTTGTTGGGATTTCCAAGCTCCTAGCACAAGTGCACTCTCACTTATGCTAACTCCATAATTGCACACTGAGATTTGTCACAATCTCTCCTCTCCTTATATAGGAGTCTAATGAGTGAGTTTAGAAACCCCTTCTAAATGCAATAATTAATTAGAATATTGTATTACTCTTTGTGGGTGTGAAACCCCTTCACATGCCCACAAATCCTATCAACTTGCCCACGAGGCCCTAGCCTCATTCCAAGGCCAATTTCACTGAAACAAAAGGCTAATCTGGTGCCAACAAAGATTCTCACATGCTTGACACCTTGGCCTGTTGTGGGAATACCTCCTGAAGCTTCAAAAAGCTTGAATAATTTTTTCTTGAAGAAAAGGTCCACCTTCAAAATTTCACCGGATTACTTGTTTTCTAGGCACACTACAAGTGATTGATTTTGAGATAATCAACTCGATAGTGTGCAATAATCAAGTTTGACTTTGTTCAAAAGAACAATTCTGGAAATGTCCCATTATGAGCACGGTTAGCTTCCTTTGGGGAGATATAGGCGACGTTGTATTAGACCATGAAAATGTCATTTTTTTTCAAAGTTTTGAGACATTCCAGTATGTCCATCCAAAATAGACCATTTAACAATGCATTTTTCCATTTGTGTTGATGTTTTGGTAGGAGCGGGAGGTATTCCCTCCTACACAACCTTTCTTAGAGAAGAAGAAGATTCTAGAAGTCAAATGAAGACCATTGAACAATTGAAGAACACCCCGGAAGAGAAGCCGACCACCATAAAAGAATAAAGCGGAAATGGAATTCCTAGGAAGAGAAGTCGACCCACAGGAAAAAGATAAAGGAGAAATAGAATTTCCGATAAGAGAAGTTAGCCCCAACTAAAGTGACTTAAAGACTATAAATAAGGTGATGTCTTGCTCATTTGTTCACTCACTCACTCAACTATCTCACTCAAGAAGGAGGAGCAAGTTTGAGGCAGGGAGAAGATGCAACTACTACAACCTTTGGGGTTCTTGGTTATTCTTGGTGGTTTCTCTTGTGCGCTATCTCTGGGAGAGGTGCGCTAGCCTTGTGTGGTGCTGCAACTGCAGTTGTCTGACCCTGCTAGGGTTTGACAAGGAGAAAGAGATAAGTTATTATATCGAAGTTTCTTCATTATCAGTTTTTCTCGTGTGAAGAAGAGCTTGTTCACGGTTGGATTGTATTATCTGAAAGAATGTATCTAAGAAAGGTTGGCTGGGTTTTTCCTTGAGTTTGGGGTTTTCCCAGGATAAATCTTTGTGTCTCCTTATGCTTGTTTTATGCTTCTTATATTTTCAGTATATGTTTGCCAAATGTAAAAGAAGATCAAAATGTTCTGGTAAATCTATTGCTCTAAAAAATTTAAGAAAAATCTAACATTGTATAAGAGCTGGTTACCTTCAGAACAGTTTAACCACTAGAAGGAAGATCACACTTTGGATTTGCTGCAACACCTTACCGTGCACAATTTTTCTTTTGTCAAGCTTGCTGAGCACTCTTTCCAAAATAGTTGGGACTAACTCCACTTCAGAACAACTCATCTAACCCTAGCGCACATCTTGAAACCCTAGCGTTGACTTTTCAAGAAGGTTGAAATTTTGAGATTTTTCGGCCCAGGGTTTCTACCAGCGAAAATGATTACAAGTATGAGAGTTGAGGATAGTTTTGATGGAGCAGACAACTTCAGATTGTGGAAGCATAGGATGCTACTCATTCTAGAAGAGAATGAGCTCTTGGATCATGTCAAGCAAACTTTCCCAGAACCAGAAGAAGAAGATGCCAAGACGAAGTACAAGAAGAATGAGATCAAGGCCATGAGGATCTTGACAGATTCAATCAAGGATCACTTGATTCCCAATGTATCATAATTGAAGACACCAAAGGAGATGTTTGATGCCTTATCAAGATTATATGAAAGCAAGAACATAAGCATAAAGCTAACCCTAAGACATCAACTCAGAACCGTGATGATAAACAAGTCAGATACAGTTTCCACCTACTTCATGAGAATTTCGTAGATCAAGGACCAA
Organism: Picea sitchensis; assembly: GCA_010110895.2. Taxonomy (NCBI): domain Eukaryota; kingdom Viridiplantae; phylum Streptophyta; class Pinopsida; order Pinales; family Pinaceae; genus Picea; species Picea sitchensis. The sequence goes on from SNQJ01S0005183.1 coordinate 168,652, forward strand.
CTAGCAGCTATTAGAGATTCAGTGGATGATGTAGAGCTTGTGGCTACAACTCTTAATGGCTTTCCTTCTTCTTGGGACACATTTGTTTAAGGAATTTGTGTAAGAAGTATGTTACCCAAATTTGACAAGCTATGGATAGACTGTACCCACGAAGAATTAAGATTCATATACAAGTCTCAGAAAACCAATGATGAAGAGAACTAAGCTCTTGCTGCTCATGTGAAGAAAAGGAAAGAAAGGAGAAATACGAGTCCGAAGAAAACTAGAAGATCAGTTCCAGTTGACAAGAAGGATGTATCTAAAATTAGATGTTTAACTTGTAAGAAGTTGGGACATTTTGCCCATCAATGTCCTCAAGGGAAAGGAAAGAGAAAACATCATGCACATACAATAGATATGGAAGAGTCTACATTTTAGAAGAGGACGAAGGAATCGAAAGATGAAGAATATATCTTTGTCTCAACTCTCACAGGTACTATCATTCAAGGAAGTGATATTTGACTAGTAGACAGTGGTGCTTCCAAGCACATAACCGGGTTCAGAAGTTCTCTTACAAAATTGACAGAGAAGAATTCATCCCTTCAAGTAGAACTTGGGGATGATTCCAGGCATGCAGTCAGAGGAGTAGGAGAAGCCTCCTACCAACTTGATTCAGGTACATTCCTGAGACACAAGAACAAGCCAAATATATGCGTATAATGTTAGGTGCACAAGCAAGTTAAGCTTGCTGTCCTTAATTGCAGCAGTAAACAAAGATATATATCAACAAGAACTAAGTGTTAAAGCTGCTAAACAATTGCTAAAATTCCAACAAATGTTGCAAGATATAAGCTAGATAAACACTAGTAATACTCAAGAATGAAAGCACTAGACTTTAGCAATGAAACAAGGCTGTAAGAAAAGGTGTTTTGCAGAGATATTTTGCAGCCTTGTTGGTGTAGCAAACAAGTTGTTACAGCAGTAAATTCAACCAACAAAACTGACAAAGAGTCCACCCAAAATATGCGCTAGGCCTAGTAGATTTTCTTGGCAAACTTTAAGCAAATTCTGACGGTTGAAAAACAAGTTATAAGCGAGGAAAGGGAGCTTTTGCTGCAGCCCTAATGGCTGTATCTTTTAATGAGCTATAACTCTAAGAAGACTAGGCCAATGAAGATCTCCTAGTCACCTTGACAAACCCTTGGCATGCAGAAAATTATCCAATTGAAACAAGATTAGTATCTCATTAAATCACGTTTTGCGAGGCAAATAATTTATTTCTCCCATGGAAAAAAATATGATGAGTGTCGTTATAATTGGGTGACTGGGGTCTTTAAAACACAAGTTGGATCAACAAGATCCCTAGGGGTGTAAATCATTTTACTCCCTAGGGTATGCCAACAAACTTAGGGTAAATCTAGGAGGGCGTAGACACTTGTACTTCTCCTAGCAACCCTTGTTCAAGAATGACTTATAACCTTAACAATAGATGAAGCATTGATGGAGGGTGTATCCATCATACTCCTCGTAGGGTTTCCACCAACAATAACCAAGAATGAGCAAGAAAGAATTAGCATATGCAGATTTTCCTTACCACTTCCAAGAAAAGAGATATGAAACCCTAGTTCACCATGCAAATTACCATCCAAGAGAAAACGAATAAGCCTTCAAGAGGTGCGCATCACTTCACTTCATCCATTCACCAAGAGATTGTAATGATCCCAAGCCATTATGCAAGGATCATCACTTGTTTTGGTGTCTTTTTTTTTTCTGGTTGTGGTATTTCGTCAAACAGTTTGCTGATCTATTTGTTTAGATGTGTTTATATGTGTGTATGCAGCAAATAACAGAAAGAGATAACCATGGAACATACCTCAACCATATGCAA
>SNQJ01S0005183.1:170528-187700 GCA_010110895.2 Picea sitchensis
AAGAATGCCACGCTCCAATAGAAGGATGAAACCCTCAATAACTCGGCCCTGCTGCCAAAAGTGTCCAATCACCCTAAGAAATATGCCAACTGATAGATCGGGTGATGGTAAGAACAACCCAGGTGCCCGAATCTCCAAGATCCTTCTCAATCTCTGTAGATCTGAAACCCCCCACTGAATGGTGCGCCCCACTGGATGACTGAAGCCCTAGATAATTCGGTCGTGCTGAAGGAGGCCTCCAAATGCTCTGAAACTCTCTAGAAATATAGATCGGGACATTGCAAGTCACTAGGTGAAGTCTCAGGGTCAGATCTGAAGTGTAACCCCTCCAAACGGACTAGATCTGAATCTCAGATTTGGATCTCTGGCAAACCTGTCACCATCTTGCTCACGATCGGTAATGCTTTGTAATGTATGTGAGCAAATCTTCTATGCCATAGCTCAGTCAGAGTAATTGTGTTGTGTATTAATGCTGAATTTGAATGTCCCTTCAATTTGTATAGACCTCCTTCTTGAACAACAATCACCAAAACATCATCAATAGACTTTCGTCTTTGCCACATGAGAACTTCACCATCAATGAAAGAAACTCTGAATCCTTTCTCATCCAAGGCTAAGATAGAAAGGAGATTCTTATTCAAACCAGGTACATACAAAACATCCTTCATCTTCATAGGCTTTCCGGAATCCAATCTGTAAGAAGCTTCTCCTACTCCTTTAATGGGATACTGATAGTCATCACCGAGTTTCACTTTGTGAGGTGAATCCTTCTGAACTAATTTTCATAAAGAATCCTTGTAACCTGTCATGTTCTTAGAAGCACCACTATCAATGAGCCATGTGTCACTTCCATGAGTCACTGTTCCTGTAAGAGCTGATATCAATACATATTCTTCGCTTGAATCATCTTCTTTGGCTCTCTTCTGATGAGGTTCATCGTCTTCTGCAGCATGAACATGATGTCTTTTATACTTTCCTTTTCTGACCTGATCTTTTGAGTGGGGACACTTTATTGCAATGTGCTGCATCTTTTGGCAGATGTAGCATCTGTAATTTGAGTAATCCTTGTGAAATTTTTGTGTCTTTTGTGACCCTTAAGACTTTTTGTGTGAGTGAACCTCTTTCCTTTTCTTGCATGTGCTGCTAGAGCTTGATTTTCATCATTGCCTAGTTTCTGTTCTCTTGCTTCCAATCTAGCTTCTTCCTGAGTGCAATCCTCCCATAGTCTGCTAAACCTTGTTAGCTTTCTTCTTGAACAGATTCCCTGAATGAATGATTCCCAAGATCTTTGGAGACCATTCAATGTAGTCAACGCCAGTTCAAGTTCTTCAATTGTGTATTCAATTGCTTCAAGCTGTTCTCTGATTAGAGACACCCTCGTGAAGTAGGATTGAATGGTTTATGAACTTTGCATCTTCACACTCTTGAGTTGTGTCCTCAATGTCATCTTCCGATTGATATTCTTGCCTTCATATAATTGGGATAGGGCATCAAACATTTGCTTTGGAGTCTTCAACAATGACACATGAGGGATCAAGTGATCCTTGATAGAATCTGTGATAATCCTCTTTTCCCTAACTAGGTTCTTCTTGTGCTTTGCCTTGGTCTCAGCTTCCTCTGGTTCCAGAACTTCTTCTTTGACGAAACCTTGTCGATCATTCTCTTCTAGAATGAGCATTACTCTATACTTCCATGCTCGGAAGTTATCAACATCCTCAAGCCTCTCATCGAGCTTAGTGTTGGTAGTCATCTTGCCCTTGGACGAAAATACACAAGAAAATAAAATTTTTTCAAAGAAAGGTTTTGAACTTACCAGAGAGTGTGCTATGCTAAGGTGACCTGCTCCAACTTCAGTCTGCAACTGGTTGGACGTCTTGACCTAGGGTTTTATGAGGAAACCCTAAATTTTCAACTTGAGAATTCTGATCCAAGGGAAAGATGCACCCTCCTTTGGCGAAATCTTTGATGGCTTTATTTTGACCAGCGTCCTTCAGAAGGTGGGTGACGTCATCACCTAGGGTTTTATGTAGAAACCCAAATTTTTAGAAACTGTGAAAACTGCAAAACTGGTCCAGGGAAAAGATGCGCTAGGGTTAGGAGAGTTTTCCTATGGTCTTGTTTTCCCCAACGAGTTCCTCTAGACTGTGAAAATGGCTTCTTTCAGGCCTGCTCTGACACCATGTTAAAATTTTGCTTAAGCAGTTAAGCGTATTCAATATTCTTTAACTTTTAACAATTAGAACAATAACTGAATACATAAAGATCACTGAAAGAAAGACATCCACAGTATACACAAGATTTATCCTGGGAAACCTTCTTGAGAGAGAAAACCCAACAAAGCTTCTTCAATATTGATTTGTCAACAAGTACACTGTCTCTCTCCAAGAGAGATCTCACAAAATAGAAGATAACCAGAAGATAGATCAGAAACCCTAACCAGAATAGGGTAGCGCACCACTAGACCAAGATAGACCTTCAAGAGATAAACAAAACTCTCCACGAAAACAACCCTACTTTGTAGTTGTGTCTCCTTCTAAGACGTGCGCACTTATCCTTGAGAGAGAGAACTTGTGATGCGTGTTCTTTAAATGAGGCGCCTAGCCTCTTATAAATACAAGTTGAGTCACCTTGTAATTAGTTCATGGCCGACTTGTACGATTTACACTTTCTAATTTACATTTGACTATTACAAAGGCACAATAGGGTTGACTTTACAAATACAACATAATAATATTCTTTAGGGTTTTGACTTGGTCTAATACAATATAGATACAATAAGAATATCTTTCGAAGGTACTCAAACTTCAACATAGTGTAGAGAAAATTTCAGCCATAGAGTCTTCTCACAATGGGAGAGTTATGTTAAAATGAAATAGAGATGTCCTCTATTTATACAAAATGTTCTCATCATAGTTTGTCCACTTAGGTTAGGGTAAACACAAAGTAAGGGGACAAGAAACCCCTACTTTGCCCCTTCACAAAAATAATACTAAACAATTCATATTTGCACATAAAAGAAAACCCTAAATAAGGCATCACCCCTCTAGGGTGACGTTTTGACACTTTTCTAAGTCATTGGAGTAGAGGATCGAGGTCATTGAGGCTCCTAGAGCCTCCTCTTTATGCACCAAGGTCTCTTCCTTCAATCCATGTCTCCTCCGGTCAAATCATGCCAAGTGTCAATGAATGACAACTCCATCACCACCAAGCCCTAGCCCTAGGTGACGTCAAGCCCCAAAGAGTGATGTTTTGCCCCTCCTAGGCAAGTTGTTTGGGTGATAGGGGCTAGGTGAGGTCATCCATGATGTCTTCTAGGCATCCAAAGACACGTCTTTGTCATCCGGCATATGGGCCCTTCGTATCCAACCTGTGGGCTTGAAGCCCCATGGAGGCCCAAGCTAGGCTTGTTCCTCCAAAACTGTCCACCATTTGGGTCCTGCAAAGACAAATTGATATGCCCTCCAAGGATCTCAAGTCAAAGAATCATGATGGGTAAATCAAATCAAGAAAAGAGCCATCTAAGCATGTACATCCAAATTACCTCATCAAAATAAACTCATGCTCAAAGACCCTATGCAATTTACCAAGTTTGAGTATGGGAGGGTTGACAAAACGACCTATTGGGTGAATCATCCCTCAAGTTTAGGAGTGTTTCCCGAGGGTACCTTCTTCTAAGTCATGTGGATGATGTGCTATGGATGAGGGGAAAATTTTTGGGCATGGGGTTGATGACATACAAGGGGTTGTAGTGTCTCACTTATGGGTTCCTTTGTAGAGGGTGTGCTACACCTTCGTTTTCAATGCATCCTTTTTCCAAGCCCATTGATTGCCATTAATTAATGATCCAAAACCTTGGGTATTCCCTAGATTGAAATCGATTAACTTGGGGGGCAACACCACAAGGGCACTTGAAGCTAGAGGAACACATAGTGCCATATGCAAGGAAAGAAAGGGACACCGCATGAGTGTACACACCCCAACAAGTGGGGACATTTATGTGTTTGCTTTTGCAGGTCTTTGATTTTTTAAGAGAAGTGTTTCATTGCTCTCAAGACCTCTTTGGGAGAGCATCTGAAAGGTTCGTAATCAAGATTTTATATTTTGTCAGCCACAAGCATCTAGGCCTTCAACCCCTTCTTCCCATGAAGTGAGGGACAACCCCTTCTTGGGTCAGTATACACAAAAAACCCAAAAGGGGATGAAGTGTGGAAAGTGGCAAGTATTGTCGGTAATGGAATGATGACTCGTCAAAAGGACCTCCCAATAGCATACCTATCCCTGAGGGTGACCCACTTACTAGGGCGCAATGTTAAGCACCAAGGCGAAACATGGAAAAGAGCATAATATCCAAGCAAATGTCACATAATCAAAAGCAGTAATAGATGTAACAAACTCAAATGCCTCAAATATTGAAATGACACTCACCATAATACCTGACTTGTACCTCATGGAGCGAGACCCAATGTCTTCCGGAGGCCAACTGATGTGGTGGATAACGTCATGATCAACTTGGAACGTGGTGGTGAGGTGGGTCTCCCTTTGTGCAAGTGGACACTGTTGTTTAAGCTGTCTCTCAGTATTCCATGTCTGCAACCTGAGGGCCTCAAGATATAATCTGCTTAGTTATCCCACAAAATAGGGATAACAAGCCCAAGAGTTCAAGTATAGATTCAACGACTGTGATTGGGGTCTGAGAGGGAGGATTGTATAAATTGAAGGGACACCCGGAACAAGCCCTTGTACACAACAATGTTAGCTATAGTGAGCTATGGCACCGAAGACTTGCTCACCTAAATTAGAAAGCCTTACCAGATTTGAGCAAGATGGTTACAGGTCTACTAGATATTTAGGATGATGGAGTATGCAAAGGATGCACACTTGGCAAGAATGCCAAGGGCAGATTTTCAAGCAGTGACAACAGATCCAAAGGGATCTTGGACATCATACATTCAGATGTATGCAGACAGATGATGGTGCCATCTCTAGGTAACTTTTTGTACTGTGTCATTTTTATTGATGATTACTCACATAAGACATGGATCTATTTCTTGAAAGCGAAAGATGAAGTTTTTAACATGTTTCAAGAATTCGAGGCTTTAGTAGAAAATCTCTTTGGAAGAAAGATCAAAATCTTGAGGTCAGATAATGGAGGTGAACACACCTCAAATGAGTGCAAATACTTTTGCAGAGAAGATGGGATTAAGAGGGAGTTGACGACTCCCTACAACCCCAAGCAAAATTGGGTTGCAGAGAGAAAGAACAGATCGATTGTAGAAGCAACTAAAGTAGTGATCCATGACCAAAATTTACCCTTGCATCTATGAGAAAAAGCGTCCAGTATAGCCGTATATGTCCAGAATAAAAGTCCTCATAAGATATTGGGGAACAAGACACCAGAAGAAGTATTCACTAGAAAGAAATCAGAAGTCAACCACTTGAGAATATTTGGCTGTCTAGTGTACATACATGTTCCCAAGGGAAAGAGAACGAAGCTGGAGCCTTTCGGAAAGAAGGGCACCTTCATTGGATACAGTGAGATTTTGAAGGCTTGCAGAATATACATCCCCGGACAAAGACAAATTGAGATTAGTAGGGATGTTACATTTGATGAAGAAGCAACCTTCAAGAAATCTAGGGAGTCTCACATGGATGCGGAGAGGGAGGAGCAGGAGGCTCCAAGGGATGCGGTAATGATTGACTCTACTCCAGAAGAACACATTCTAGAAGATCAAGATGAGACAATAGAGCTAGAGATACCTGTAGATCCACCCAAAGAAGTTACTCTTACCAGGAAGAGACCAACATGGCTTCGAAACACTTTGCAAGAAGTTGAAGGACATGCAGCTCCCAGAGGCTCTTTCAGAGAGAGCAAGAGACCACACAAGTTTTCCAACTATGTGGCGCTCATGAGTAAAATCATTAATTTAGAACCATCCACTTATGAGGAAGCTGCTAAGCAGCTATTGTGGAAGGATGCCATGATGGAAGAGTATCAGTCCATCATGAGGAATGATGTGTGGGAAGTAGTTCTGAGACCTGAAGGGAAGTCAATAGTGACTTCCAAATGGATCTACAAGATCAAGCATGCTGCAGATGGCAACATAGAGAAGTACAAAGCAAGATTTGTGGCTAGATGATTCTCTCAGAAAGAGGGAGAATATTATGACGAAACATTTGCTCCAATAGCAAAGTACACTTCCATCAAATTATTGCTATTGCTTCTGTTATGGGATGGAAATTACACTTGATCGATGTCAAGACTGCTTTCTTGAATGGTGTAATTGAAGAAGAAGTGTACATAGAGCAACCACAAGGTTTTGTAATCCATGGGAAGGAGTAACATGTTTGCAAATCAAAGAAAGGTTTGTATGGGCTTAAGAAGCCACCCAGGGCATGGTATGTCAGAATAGATAGTTTTCTGATGAGCTTGGGGTTTACCAAGTGTGATGCAGATCCCAACCTTTACTACAAGGTTGAAGATGGTTGCCCATTGGTCTTGGTACTATATGTGGATGACCTGTTTCTTATAGGGGATGAGAAGCTCATAGATGGGTGCAAGAGGGAGCTCACTTTAGAGTTTGAAATGAAGGATCTAGGTTTGATGCACTATTTCTTGGGATTAGAGGTGTGGCAAAGGCCAAATGAGATATTCTTTAGCTAAGGAAAATATACAGTTGAGATCCTGCAGAGAGTCGGGATGATGGACTGCAAGTCCATGCCCATACCTATGGTTACGAATCTGAAGCTCTTGAGTGATTCATCTTCAGATTTGGTTGATCCCACGATGTACAGACAATTGATCGGATCCTTGATGTACCTGGTTAACACTAGGTTGGATATATGCTTTACAGTGAACACATTGAGTCAGTACATGGTTGAGCCTAGACATGTACATTGGATAGCAACGAAGAATTTGTTGAGGTACCTGCATGGTACGATTGGATATGGACTTTGATATGTCTCAGACGGTGCAGTAAAATTGCAAGGCTATACAGAATTTGATTGGGCGGGGAGGGAAATGGACCAGAAGAGCACATCAGGATGTTGCTTCAGTTTGGGATCATGTATGCTCTCATGGTTAAGCAGAAAAGGGACGTCAGTGGCACTCAGTACAACAGAGGCAGAGTATATAGCAGCCAATGTTGCAAGTCATGAAGCAGTGTGGCTTTGGAAGTTGCTTGCAGGGTTATTTGATCTAGAGTTGGAGCCAACCTCGATATATTTTGATAATCAAAGTTGTGTGAAGCTTTCAGAGAATCCAGTCTTTCATGACAAGTTAAAGCATATAGAGATCAAATACCATTACATCTGAGACATGGTGCTGAGAGAAGCAATGGAGCTCTAGTACATATCCACAGATGAGAAGACAACGAACATTCTCACCAAGCCTCTGTCTAGGGTGAAGTATGAGCACTTTAGAGACAAGCTTGGCATGATGCACAATGTCCACCCTCATTGAGAGGGAGATGTGATGTTTCTCCTCCAATGGGCTCTCCCTCTGGGCAAGGGTTTTCCAGATCAGTCATGTGAAGTGGCCGAGGGAGTAAAATGTAGGCTAGTACAAGTCTTTCCTACGCCATGTGAAGTGGCTAGGTGTGAATGGGACTTGTAGTGTGGTCCTTCCTACACCATGAGAAGTGGCTAGGTGTGAATGGGTCCATGGTGTAGCCTTAGGGATATGGTAGTAGTTTTGCCCATACCATATGAAGTGGATGGGTGTGATTGGGATTACCAGGAGAGGAGAAACAACATAGCGTAGTCGTGAGACTATGGCAGTAGTTTTGTAATACTGGATGCTCATAGCATAGTCGTGAGACTATGGCGGTAGTCTTGTACTACTGGATGCTCATAGCATAGTCGTGAGACTATGGCAGTAGTCTTGTACTACTGGATGCTCATAGTGTAGTCATGAGACTATGGTGGTAGCCTTGGGGCTACTAGATGCTTGCAGCGTAGTCATGAGACTATGGTGGTAGTCTTGCCCATGCCATGTGAAATGGATGGGTGTGATTGGGACTACTAGAAGAAAATATCTTGGAAGAATACCTCCCTAGTTAAGAGGGGGTGTTGATGTTTTGGTAGCAGCGGGAAGTATTCCCTCCTGGACAACCTTTCTTAGAGAAGAAGAAGATTCCAGAAGTCAAATGAAGACCATTGAACAATTGAAGAACACCCGAAAGAGAAGTCGGCCCACAGGAAAAGAATAAAGAGGAAATGGAATTCCCAGGAAGAGAAGTCGGCCCACAAGGAAAAGATAAAGGGGAAATATAATTTCCTAGAAGAGAAGTTGGCCCTAACTAAAGTGACTTAATGACTATAAATGAGGTGACGTATTGTTCATTTGTTCACTCACTCACTCAACTATCTCACTCAACTATCTCACTCAAGTAGGAGGCACAAGTATAGGCAAGGAGAAGACACATCTACTGCAGCATTTGGGGTTCTTGGTTATTCTTGGTGGTTTCTCTTGTGCGCTATCTCTGGGAGAGGTGCGCTAGCCTTGTGTGGTGCTGCAGCTGCAGTTGTCTGATCCTGCTAGGGTTTGACAAGGAGAAAGAGATAAGTTATTGTATCAGGGTTTCTTCATTATCAGTTTTGCTCTTGTGAAGAAGAGCTTGTTCATGGTTGGATTGTATTATCAGAAAGAATCTATCTAAGAAAGGTTGGCTGGGTTTTTTCCCGATTTTGGGGTTTTCCCAGGATAAATCTTTGTGTTTCCTTGTGCTTGTTTTATGCAGCTTATCTTTTCAGTATATGGTTGTTAAATGTAAAAGAAGATCAAAATGTTCTGGTAAATTTATTGCTCTGAAAAATTTGAGAAAATCTAACAATTTGTACTATTTGGTAAATGCAAGATAAAGTCTGATAATAGCAACCAAGATTGTAGGTGGTCTGGAAAATGGATCCACTATGCTTTGCTTAAAATGACAATGATGTCACTATATTGTGATATCCAATCATATATCTTGATGGGATTCAGTCTATGAATGATTGCAATGCTGAATAATGTTTGGAAACCCAATAGAGAAAAGTATGTGGAGATGAAATGATGGTGTTCACACACCTATAGAGTGGCAAGAAGTATTGATGTTTTGTGAAGAAAATTGATTTTCAAATGTGCCAATAAAATGAAAAACTACTAACCACTGTGAGATCGCATGATAGAAGTTGAATGGAATGTGAGTCAATTTGGATGATAATGGGGAAGGAGTGGCCAGAAAGGAGGGTAGTGAGGAGTCAACAGATTGAGAGAAACAATTGTGGGTTGAGAGGTGCATAAAAGAAAATGACAGTGAAAACAATGGACACAAATAAAATTTAAATATTAAAGTCTATTGGTGGCCATAAATGGGTTATTAAGACTATAGAAGTATGAATAGGATTAAACATTGGGAGTGCTAAAGCATCTCTGTGAGAACTGCAAAAGTAATAAAAGAGTACATAAAGAGTGCTGAAATAGCCATTGAACCCCAGAGAACCAAAAAACAAATGGCAAGCATTTCACAGAGACCGGTGAGGAATCTGGGAACCAAGAAAGTTGTCAACTGTAATTTCTCCTAACATCCAAGGTCGAGAATACATTTGCGATGAGATTCATGTTGTCCGCTGGTTGTTTGCAGTGAAGTCTGTGTTCTCAGACTGACCTAGTGTTGGAGATTTCTCATGATGCCTCTTGTTGTTGCAGCCATCTAGAGTGTGAAAGTAAGAGGTGATGAGCCTAGAGTTAGCGATGTGGGCAGAATCATCAAAGAAGAATTATGGTAAATGGGATTTCAGACAAGATAAAGTGACAATTTGGTACAACAACACAACAGGTGGTAATGTAGGCTGGGCATTGTATGGAGCATGCAAAGGGAAAGAGGGTTTGTAATGCAACGATGTCAAGAAGAGGAAGAGGAAAAGAAAGCATGGTTTAGATGGGTAGAAGAGAATGATAATGAGTGCACCGATGATTGTTTCCTCTGATACAACATTGGTGTGAACCTGAGTCATATGTTGATAATATCTCCTTTTGAGTACAATAATACTCCAGATGTAGGTATCTGTCGAGTAGGATAAGACTCCAAGACTTCATGCCAGCCTTAATGACAATATCTGAATTCGTATATTATCCTTTTTGACCATTTTTACTTCTGTTTATTTATACTGCTTTCTGTTGTGGTTTAAGGTTGGTTCACACCATATGGTGTCAATTTCTCAATGCTTTCTCTTTCAAAACTGCCACGGGTCATATATATAAAAGGAATTGTCTAAATGTTCTATGATTTCGACCCATTTTGGTCACATATTGACCTTTTCGGGTCGTGATGTGACCAATTTTGGTCATATATAGGTCCAAATTGTAAAACATTTCGACACTTCCTATATAAAATATACTCAACTGGTGTAAAGAATCTTCACCACATTGCTAGCGTGCTGTATTTATTGCTTCTACAGTCAAGATTGTTGAATGCAATTTACTAGCAACTATTATCTTCGAAAGGGATTTATAAAAACTCCCAGGGTATTTGCACACGATAGTCATTGTGTCACTTGGTTCTAAATTTGCTAAACTTCATACTTGTGCTTGGTAAAATCATTTTGCTTGGAAGTTGGTGAAGCAAGAAACTTCACAGCAGTTCAAGGAATTATTGCCAAGAGTCTTTTTACTGGCTGGAAATCATGGATTCTGTATTAGATGTATATTTATAAATTCTCTGATTTCTTATATCAAGCTAACTATATGGTCTTTCTGCTGAGCAGGATCATCCTGTCATTGAGATGTTCTGGGAGGTTATTAAGCAATTCAGTTTAGAGCAGCAAAAGAAGTTTTTGAAGTAAGTAGTTGCTCTCTGCAGACATACTGATGCAGTAGTAGATGTTCTCATTTTAAGTAGTGTTTTTGACATTTTCAACTGTCTTTTTAGTAGCAATCATTATCTCCTGTTCCTTATTTATTAGCTATCCCATAGAATTCTTTGCTTTTTCATCATCTTGAATGCAATTTGCATGTATTTTTTTAAGAAATATTTTTTGCAAGGGATTTTAGGAGGTAATATTTTGTCCAGGAAGAAATGTAGCAGAGTAGTGCTGTGCTGTAGAGTAACTCTTCCATGATACTCTAGACCAATTTTTGGTTTTTATTTCTGCAATGAAGGGACATTTTTGTCTGTGATGAGCTTTGACTGCCTAGTCTCCACCTTCAAAAGATGTTGAGAAAATAGTATATTTTTTGCAGCACTCTTGGCATTGAATTGCTTGTAGCCAAGCCTAGGACATCTAAATATTATTGGGCATGCTTTTTGAAGTTTCTATCAATGTATTTCTTGTACATTCTGGAGTATAGATGTTTTTTTCATTTTTTTATGAGAACAACAAAGACCATTAGTTAGCTAAATATTTCACTATCACGTATATGGGTATTCTATTTTTTTAAAATTTTCATATTAGGACATGCAAAATGCATTTACCTTGTTGGATCTTGGGCAAAATGAGAATGGTAATATCCAAGGAGTGCATTGCATGAGCATCCATCTAGACATTGTCTTTCAGTATTTTGAGAATAGAACTGAAGTTTCTGAAGAGGTTATACAAAGTAATGGCAGGTGGAATGTTCAGATAATGAATTGCAGCTCAGATTTTGTAATTTGTGATGATAAATATAATAATGTATCAGTCATACTATTGCTGTAGATTAGGATTAGAGCTCTATACACAAATGCTGATCACTTTAGAGTCTTTTAGAAATCTTCCTTCAGTGCTGCATTGGGGAAGTATGGAGAGGAGAAAGAAGTTATATGGGGTCCGATAGAATTTGCAATTTCTTTTGGAATAAGCTTCCTCTTATCACAATTGAGGCCAACTTGCCCATATTTAGCATTATGAGGTATCTGTTAGTGCAATTCAATTTTCTCGCTCTTCGTCTAAGCAACGACTGGTGGGGGTTTCTGTTCCACCAATGTCACCCAAGACTTGCACAGGATCCCAACCATTATTATGTGCACTTATGTGTATTCACAAGTGTGGACACAAGCACTAGTATGTCATTGGCAGGATTTGAACCCTAGTGAGGGCTTTATTGGTTACTTGTATTCATTGACCAGGTAAGCCACACTTGGCAATGAGTATTATATATTATTAACACACACACACACACACAACACATACGGCTGGTGAGGGCGAGGATGAGCAAGCATACATATTCATCCCGCAACCAATCAACCATTTTGTTAGTACTAGGGTCACTACCTCTATGGACACCCCATGGACAATTTTTTTTTAAATGTATCCTTTTATTTTGATCTGTTTGTCTCCTGTTGTGAACTTTTGTCTATTGTGCAATTGCCTTTTTCTATAGAGATTAAATCTACACGCAAATCTGAATGAAAAGTCAATAATGGAAGTTCAATATTATAATTATGTTGATTAAGAACTTGTGGAATATGGTCATTAATGACTAAGATACAAGGACAATGAATGAGTAGAAAGGAAAGAAGTCTTGAAGTGAAATATTAAAAAGCTTTGGCATGCATATGTTGAAACGCGTAATATTGACAATTTGTTTATTCATTTCTCTACCACCTCTATGTAGTTCATGAATACATTGGAACAACATTTTGGGGCTAGGAGTCTCATAAATCCACCATTACATTGGAATTTAATTTTTTTTTTCAAATAGCCGAAGGAGACAATATTACTGATGAATAAGTTTAACATAATGATAGAGTCAATTGATGCCATAGATGCATTTTTCAAAGGAGTTGAAGTTGTTATGCACTTTTGATTCTCTCGTTTAAGTCGAAGGCTAATGCTTCGATCTAATCCCCGACTTTATGTTTTCTCACCTTTTGCACAAGGAGACACAAAGGAAGGAGATTTTTTAGTATGCTAACTAAGAATTAATTTCTTCTAGAAAGAGGAAAGTTTGGAATAATGAAACGAAGGAAAAACAAGCTTATGATTTGATGGAGTTGAGTTTCAAGTAGAGTGGGTGCTTGGGGAGTTGACTGAGATTCGTTGGCCATTGATCATTCTACTCATCAAGAGCATGCAGGTGTCATGCGTGGTGAGCACTTGGAGAGGCCACATCTTGAGGGGAGTCTACCTTGTGTCACACAAGTGGATATGGAACCCTTGTATTATATGTAGTTGGATTCAGTTATTGCTTGAGGACAAGCAATATTCCAGCAGGGAGGACAATAATGTCCCCATTTTGGGACATTATAACATTACAGAGTGTTATGAATACCAGAGTAGCCAGATAGGGGTGACAGAGAGTTTGGGAGATATTGAGGGGTTTTATTGGGCCCGACTTGCATCGTTCATCATCGGGATCCATTCCGCACAACTTGGCTTTGGTTCCGTTGCGTTCCGATGATTTCCGTAATTTTGAGTTATTATGGTTCATATCTTAATTAAATTCACTAAGGTCATAATGGGCATATTACTTGGAGAAACCTCTTAGTGTAATAGCTCATCAGAATCAAGAGGAAGAGCATTACAGGATAAGATGATGAGAAATGACTTTCAGTGGCCGGAGAAGCCATAAGGATGGATAAATCACTTTTTAGAGGTAAAATGGTTAATTAATTAATTAATTAAGTGATTTAATCAAGGAATAATAAAATAAAGTAAAAGTCACTGGGAGGGAAAAGGTCAACAACGAATTAGGGTTTCGGGTAGCTATAAAGGCAGTGTAAAGCAACCTAATTCATAATTATGTTATGATTTGATGTTGAGATAGTTTCCAGAGGAGGAGGAACTCGACCCCCTTGTTGTTTTGTGGATTTCTAGAGGAAACCACCACCATTGATCGGTTTCGGTGTTGAGAGACACACCCTAACCTATTGGAGATACCATCCAGGTATTTCACTGTGCATTACAGGTATCCAGTTCAGTGATTGCGTAGCTCAACCAGTGAGGGCGCAAGGGTTAGAGAGAGTGGGCGCAAGGGTTAGAGAGAGGGTTTGTGTGGTTTCTTGAGACTGTTCAGGATTTTGTCGATTCCTTCTGACCCATTAGAGAGCTAGCCAGGGGCACTTATTGAGCCACCCATCGTCAGTTTCTGACGGTGGAATCTCCCAGAAAGCAGAAAATAGTCATTTAGGGCGCAACTCTTGAGGAAGTACATTTGGGGTTCCAGGGGTATTCTGGAGCAGATCCGAGGAAACCCTTCCGACTCATTACAGAGGAGGCCAGGATGATCGTTTCGAGTCATACATCGTCAGATTTCGCCGGTGGAATCACTAGGGCGCACTTCCACAGCCCAGGAGGTGCGCAAACCCCCAGGGGGTGACATCCAGAGCTTCATAGGTCGGATCCTCAGTCTGACAGTCATCAAGATCAACCTAGAGGCCAAGGCGCTTCTTTTGAGACAGTTTCCAGTCCATTCCGACAAGTATCGCCATCAAGGCAAGTTTTCCAGATTCTGTAGCAGTTACTGTGAGCTTCTGGACTGCTTTTTGTCGATCTATCCGTGCATGCACAAACCAACCTTCATTCTTCTGATCACATGTATTTCTTGTTAGTTAATTTGTATTCCAGTGACGATCCATGAGATCTAACTGATGATTAGTATATATGTCTCCAACTTATTATTGTATTTTCTGCTTTTTCTCTTTATATATAACAGTGAGCTGTGTTATCCTTTCTTTCGCATGCATTATCTTTATACTGCTAAAATTCTTAATGACTGAAACACACATGTGAAAATCACCAACCATGTTCACACATTAACTCAAACGCATCCATAAACCCCCAGAGTATTAGACTTCAGTGACAAAATTGTAGATCAGTAGTAGGTATCCCGATCAGCTAGATCAGGGATATTTCATTGGGCATGATACATTAAGATGGTCCAATCTATATGTCAAAAGCGCTGTTAATGATATCGTTCTACTGACCATTTATGTAGATGACACTTATTATAGGTAGTGAGGTAGGTGCTATTGAACAGATCAAATCTAAACTGGGTAAATCTTTTGACATGACTGATCTAGACCTCCTACATTACTGTATAGGTGTAAAGGTTAGGCGAATAGGTAGCAACATTTTTGTCTCACAAACAAAATATGTCAAGAGTTTGCTTGACAACTTTAGAATGCTAGATTGCAAAATCTCGTTGACACCTGTGGAGAAAGGGCTGAGGCTTTCCTCCAAGACCGACTCTAAGGAAGTTACTAAGTTAGTCTATAGGTAGCGAGTGTGGAGCTTGATATATCTTACAACCACTAGGCCTAATTTGAGTTATGTTGTGAGCTTCATTTCCAGATTCGTGATAGTGTTGAACGTAGAGCATTGGACGACAACAAAGAGGGTGTTGAGATATGTGAAAAGGACACTTGACTTTGGCATTCTGTACAACATAAGTAAAGACCCTAGGTTGTGTGGGTATATAGATTTAGATTGGGCAGGTTGTGTGGATGATAGAAAACAACTTCTAGATATGTATTTATCCTTGACACAGGTGCAGTCACATGGACTAAGAAGAAGCAACACGCAGTGGCCCTTTCATCGATAGATCTATAATATCGAGGAGTAGTGAAAGGAGCATATGAGGTAGTTTGGCTCAGGAGGATGCTTTCTGACATGAAGATGCAATAGATAGAGCATTCACCTCTACTTTGTGACAATCAAGGGGTGCTCAAACTAGCTAGAAATCCAGTCTTCCACAAGCGTACCAAGCATGTTGAGATACATTGCCACTTCATTAGAGAACTTGTAGAGGATGGATCTATTGAGCTGCAGTATTGTCCAATAGAGAACCATACAATAAATCTTTTCTCCTAGTCTTTTGCTCTTGAAAAATATGTAAAATTCCGTGATAAACTTGTTATAGTTAGTTAGTGGTCATTTAGATATTAGACATAGGAATTAATAAAGTCACTTTGACTTTAGGTTATTTTAGGCTTTTATGCTTTATTTCATTTAAGTGTGTTTCCCAGTCTATCCCACATTCATAAAGTGAATTGACTCGACTAGCTTGTAACTATTTATAAGAAAGCTCTTGCTTCCTCATTTGTTAATGCAATCTTAGTTTCCTTTGTGTGTTTGTGTTACTGTGATAAACGAGTGGTGTTGATTCATTGCATTGTTTGCTACACTTCGAAGACATGCTGCTTAAGTTCATTTGGCATGTGACCTGTAGGATCTAGATCTTCCGCATAGTCAACAAATTAGACAATTTTGTGCCAAGTTGTATTTCTAGTCATTTAGGCATTTTCTAGGGCGATTGTGTACCAATTTTTTGTGCATTAAAAAGTATCAAATACCATCTCTGGAATGACATTTTCATGATTCGATGGTGGTGTACTCTTTGAGATATTTCTAACAACCCCAAGTTTGTTGTGGCCACATTATGGCATACAAAAGTTCCATGCTTTGAAAATTAATGTTAAACTGATAAGATTTTAGGCATTAAAGATGTATCTTGTCAATGTCAAAATCCACTTTAGATGCTTCAATGATGTGAGGCATTTTGAGAGCTTTCCCATGACATGTTGCATGCTTAGTTCCTATTCTCGGTCATTGAGTTAGAGCTTTTGAAAGTTACAAGGGTTTTAAGTTAAGCACTCTGGGGGTGAAAATGCCAACATTGAACATATAACTTGTGAAATATCCCAAATACTGATTTGGCTATCTGACTGAAGTTTCTTTGTGTTTCTGAATGGAGTTTCAAGGATTCTTGATTTGGTTTATTTTATTCTCATAATGTTTGGGGTTTTAAGCTTGTTTTCACTACATGCAAATAGTTTTGTTGTCAGAACAATGTTCTTTAATGCACTTGATATATATTGTTATCTATTGCTGCAAATTAGGGACAACAAGTTTAACTTGCAGATCCAACTAAGATACATCATTGCAAAGTGGTTTTCCTTGTGTGTTGGGTAGGTATTTCACCATTTGCAGGTCACTCAACATACTTGGAAACTCTTAGAACTTCCCAAGACTTCTCTTCCCACCTTTCATTCCACTTAGACTTGACCTCTAGGGGCCTCACTTCCATTTCTCTCCATCTCCATCTCAATCCCCTTAGGGTCGCCGAGATCACTGTTGAAATAATGTAACTGCGAAGAGCATTCTTATTATTATTGGATTAAATCCCCATTGCGTATTAATCATGTCATTATTATTATTATTGTTATTGGATTAATCCCCATTGTGGATTAATCATGTCGGTAATTGTATAAGGAC
>SNQJ01S0005183.1:198200-225158 GCA_010110895.2 Picea sitchensis
CTGATCTGCAATCCAATTCTCGTCTTCTATTTGCAATCCAATTCTCGTCTGTGATTCACTATGATTGTGAGGGGGGCGATGAGGGTCGCGCTAACTCATTGTCAGAGTCCTCGAGTACCATAGGGGGATCCGGTTATCTGACCCTGAGGCGAATGTAGGAACGAGGGAGCTAAGTTCTCCTACCATCCGAGGTCGAAGGAAATAAGCTCTGAATAGATCTCTCTAACTACTCTGTTGGGGTTGGAAGGCAATCTGATGAGTGAGAGGTGCCCTACTTTGAATTCGAATGGAGCTGAACCCTTTGCCACTATGAGGATGCGTGGTCGGATGTGTTATCGCACAATCTGTAGCTTGGGCAAAGCCCAACCCAATCCACAGGAAGTGTGACAACTATAGGAGTACGTACCCACTATCACCTTAGATAGACACTCCCCTCGCTTTAGTGATGATGAAATCACCACAAGGGGGGAATCTCGGTGACCCTAGGGGGATTGAGATGGAAAGTGTAAGAATGATAGGTGAACACCCCTATAGGTGAATATTGGAGAAAGAATAAGGCTTGAGAATGAGTCTTGTAAATGGAGAATGGTTGCCAGGTGTGGAGTACCTGCAAAATAGCGTTAGCCCTGCTTGGAACAAGACAAATGATAGTTATAGAAGCCTTAAACCATCGGGAATCAAGCAAGAGACATTGCTGTCCCAATTTGCAGCAGTATGGAAATATATATATCAGCAACAAATGATAACGATAGTTGCAAATTTAACCATCAAAGATCAAGTACAAGATGTTGGAAATAGAGCTACTAATGACTAGTTAAACCTTCAATGAATTAGCCAAGATTTTGATGATGTTTAGGGCTGTTTATTATGTGTTATCAGCAAATTATTATAACAGCCAAGTGGCTGTAGCAAACAATTGCTACAACAGCAAGATCTAGCCACAAAAATCAACAAGTAAACCACCCAAAATTTAGCCAATAACCAGTAAAACAATAACCAAGGTTTACAAGTGAATTTCAGTGGTAGATTAGTAAGCAAAGATTGAAAGAAGTTGAGTTTGCTGCAACCCTAATGGCTGTAGCATTAATTTGCAACAGTAAAGAGAATTACTACGCTAATCAAGATGCCCCTAGGGCACAAGAAAGCTTAAAGCATGAAGAATTGATTCCAACTTGAACAATTTCAATATCTCTAAAATTCACGCATACCAATGCAATGATTTTGTATCTCCAATGCAAGTATATTAGTGCCTTTATCAATTGTTTTAATGGAGTCTCTTGGGTAAGAGCTAGGTTTGTTACTTCTCTAGGGGTGTACGCCTTTTTACTCCCTAGAGCAGACAAATCTAGCTAGGTAAATCTAGGAGGGTGTAAGCCTTTTTACTCCTCCTAGCAACCTTTGCAATAGCTTATTCAATGACAAAATGATAGATCTTGGTGGAGGGTGTATGCCCTTATACTCCTCCAAGAGTTTAACAAATTAACCTTGTAACCAAGAAAGAAACAACACAAAGCATAAATTCCTTCATTACCCAAATAAACAACAAGATAAACCCTTCATTACCATGAATATTCCATCACAAGAGCAAGAACAAAGAATCTGAGAGATAGTGCCTAGCTTAATCCTCCAATAGACAAGTAGTAGCATCCACAAGACATTCAAGAGAGAGATAATGCGAATTGCCCAAGTAGGGCAAAAATTTTAGTCATACAATGTGTAATTCTCAAGGGAGTTATATCCAAAATGACAATGGGGTGACCTGTTTTTATAGGTCACCTAAAACCCATTTGTCCACAATTCAGAATGTCAACATCAAATTAGGGAGGCCAACCTCCTCTTTTTTCCTTTACAAATTTAAAATTCAAAATTACAAAAAGAAAATCTCCTTTTAGGGGTGACGTCATGCCCTAAAGGGTGACGTTAGGCCACTGGGAGAGACATCTTGGTCTAGGGTGAAAATTGTTGGGCCTCCAAAAGCCATATATCCTGCCAATAAGTATCAGATGCATGCCAAGTGTCTTCTCTCTCCATCAATCCAAGCCACATCACCATCAAAACACCTTGCACCATCAAACCACAGCCTTCCAAGTGATGGCATCATGCCCCAAAAGAGAAGAGTATGGAATCCATAGGAAAACATTGGGGCTGGGAAGGCTAGCGAATCACCTCCAATGGATAATCTGTCATGTCCCCATTTTTGGATTCCCTTATTATGTAGTTAGAGTCACTTCAAGAGGCTTGAGTCAGCCAACTCAGAGGCGTGAGATTATGTCATCAGTGAGATCAGAGGGTTTGGATGAGTTTTATGGGGCCCAACTTAGTTTATTTACCAGTATTCATCATCAGGATCATTTCCGCACAACTTGTTCTTGGTTCCATTGCATTCCGACTATTTTCGTAAAACGACGTTATTAATGGGCATACTTTAATTAATTACACTAAAGGTACTATTTGGAGCTTGTTTCTTGGAGAAATGCCTTAGTGTAATAGCTCATTGGAATCGAGGCGAAAATATCTACAAGATGGGATGATGAAAAGTGACTTTCAGTGGCCGTAGAAATCATAAAGGTGAATTAATCACTTTTTGGAGTAAAAAGGTACATTAAATTAATAAAGTGATTTTATGAGAAAATATTAAAGATGAATTAAAAGTCACTTGAAGGGAAAAAGGTGAAAAGGGGTATGAAAGAGAGATAGGAGCTCATATTCTCTCATTATTGCACATTGTGAATTGGAAATTAGAACCCAGAGAGGAGTCAAACGACTTCCTTCTTGTTTGGTGGTTTTCAGGATGAAACCATCGCCATTGACAGAGTTTGGTGTTGAAAGACACACCCTAGTCCATCGGAGGGACCACACAGGGTCTTCATCGAGCTACAGAGTCAGGTTATAGTAGCAGAGAGTCCCAGCGCAAGCCAATGCGCATAGTTGCCAGTTGTAGCGTGAGGTTTTGTGGAGAAATTATCCGCTTTCAGGGGTCGTTTGGTTCAACCTGACAGAGAGAGTCAGATTCCTTTTGACCCATTTGAGAGGAGGTCAGGGCACTCCTAGTGAGATAGATCTCACATTTTTTCGACGGGTACATCACCCAGATCGTGCCAGTTTACTAGTTTGTAGTGCATGGGGATTTGGACATCCATCTGGGGTTCCGACAGTGCAGTAGTGAGCCAGTGTTCCATCTCTGAGGCAGGGCAATTATGCTAGGGAGTAGAGAGACCCATCTAAGATAGATCTCACCCCGTTCCGACGAGTATAGCCACTAGGGCAAATTATCCAATCTTCTGCAGCAGTTTGGCCGCGTATGTTTGGTTGCATGCAATGCTTCTTTTTGTGTATGCATCGGATCTGCATTGTAGCTATCAGATCCATCTATCTATCAATATTTATCAGTATTTTGTTTGTATTCCAGTTAAGATCCTCATCTATATAGATCTAGCTAAAGAGATTTATCTGAGTTTCTACATATTATCTGTATTGCCCTTATATTGCTGAATAAAATTGTTGAGTTGTTATAGTCCCAAATCTCTTTGCATGCACCATATATAAACCTTTATACACAACAAAAGGCATCTAGAAACCTTGAAAACTCAGCCAGAAACCTCATCGCATCAGATTTGCAATTAGAACCATAGTGTGAGCAGTTGATATTTCGATTCGAGGATCCAGGGATATTACATAATCAAATGCCTCCAAAGGCAATGTCCCTCATCCAAGCTGTCCAAAGGAGAGGGGGCACATCATCCAACCTGTGGGCTTCATGCCCCAAATGAAGGCCCAAGGAACCTTGTGCCTCCATGTTCAGACTTTCACCTGTCAAGGACCTGGAAAGACAAACAAGTACACCCTCCAAGGGTCCACAAGTCACAATATCATGCTAAGTAATCCATATCTAATAAAAGAACCACCCAAACATGTGCATCGAATCCCTCCTCTTTAAAATAAACAAATGCTCAAAGACTTTATACAATTTTCCAAATTTAGATATTGGAGGGGTGTCATAATGCCCTATTGGGTTAACCAATTCCTCAAGTAGGGGATGTTCCCAAGGAGAAACCTTTTAAGTCATGTAGTGAATGTGAGGTGGATGGGGGTAGACTTCTAGGTATGGGGTTCCATTACATACAAGGGCTCGCATTGTCTCATTTATGGGCGCCTTTGTTGAGGGCTAGCCACATCCTTTTCCTCTTTTTGTTTTTAAAGCATATTTTTCTAAGCCTTTTATCAACCATTTATTTTGCATGTGTCACCAAGTTGAAGACAATAAGGGGCACTAAAACCAAATGCATAGCCTACATACGCTCTACCTTGGTTCACATGCCTTTCCAAGTTGAAGACAATAAGGGGCACTAAAAAGGAAATGCATAGCCCACAAACGCTCTACCTTGGAAAGTGTTATTAATTAATTAGTTATTTATTATGGGTCCCTCACTTTTTTCAGAAGCATTTCATTGCTCTCGGGATCCTAGGGCAAGATTTTATTGTATGATGTTTTTGCTAGGGCACCTCTGAGCCTAATGTCCCCTTCTTCCCATGAAATGAGGTACACGACCTTCTTGGGTCAATAAGCTTGAAAACCTAAAAGATGAGGAAACAAAAGGGAATAATTGATGGAAGGTGGCAAGTATGAGCGCGAATGGTATGATGACCCTTCAAGGAGACCCCCGATAGGAAGAACGCTTTCCTTGGGGGTTACCACTTACTAGGAAACCATGACACTCACCAAGGTGAAATAGGGCAAAAAGCATAATTTCCAAGAAAATGTTTTCAAAATCAAGAAAGGATCCTTAGCAACATGTTCAAATGCTCCAAATATTAAAATGACACTTACCACGACACCAGACTTGTTACCTCATGAGGTAAGACCTGTTGTCCCCTGTGGGCCAAGCTGGGTGTGGTGGATGCAACTGCCATTGATTGGATGGTGATGTGTGGTATGATAGTGGCCCCTGCATGCTCATCTTCCTCTCAGTAGTCCATGTTTGCAACCTAAGGGCCTCGAGACATCATCTCCTTAGTTATCCCTAGGAATGGGGGATAACAGGATGTATGGCCCTGCACCTTCGAACCAGTCTCAAAAGCCAAGGATTTGGGCATGATCATCGAAAAATTGCACAGATGGTCTAAAAACGACTTCCATTTTACATATATCATGAAGCATTTCCTCACAAGCTTGTAAAGTAGTTGCAGAGATGGCTAAAGCATCAACGATATGATTCTTTTCTCTTGGAACAACTTCAATTGAAAAGGCATCAAAGAGTTCTATGGTATCCCCGATTGAGTTCCTATATTTCCTCAATTGTTCATTCTTAGTAGTGAATTTTTGTTTTATTTGAGAAACAACGAAGTCGAAGTCACCTATAACTCTTCAGCGCTTAATCTTTCTATCGAGGGCCAGATCGAGTCCTATGTTAAAGGCCTCATATTCGACAATGTTTTTTATACAATCAAACTCAAGCCTATAAGAGAAAAGTGTGGCCTCATGTGAAGGGGCTATAAGGACAATTCCAGCGCTAGATCTTGAGCTAGAGTGAGCACCATCAAATTCCAATGTCCAGATATCACTAACATTTTGACATTCCTCTACTTGAGATGTGGGGTTAATGGTGCAAAAATTACCCATTGTTTCATCCAAATATATTATTTTATCCATAGAACTTTAGGGAGGCTTGACTTGGTATCTTACAATAGGTTCTCTATAGAGGGTGTCAAAGCCTCCCTCTAGGTGAGGGATAGTGGTATAGGATAGATCCATTAAGAGACTACCCCCAAAAGTCGCGGCCCATTCTCTAGACAATAGTATTCCCCAAGCATCGAGCACATCAATTACTAAAACAGTCATAAGAAGGGATATATTTGGGTAATTGACCAAGCTAACCTTAAGGTCCTTGATGAGACCACAAACAGGGATAGCCCTTGAGTCAATGCTACTCACATTTCTATAAGGCCTTGTAATCTTTAAGCTAAGTTGATTCATAACTTTCAAGGATATAACATTAGTAGAAGCACCTGTAGTTGTGGAGGAGGAGTTTGTAAAACTTCTAATACCCAACACAATGATAATTTAGCCAATCCATGCTAAAATTATACCAGCTGAGTATACATGCGTGCACAACGGAAAAATTAAAATCCAATCACACATAATCACTCAGTATATACCCTGGAAACCCCAGTGTGGGGAAAACCAACTAAGAGGGGAGCTTTATTAGGCTTGCTGAGAGAAGTTACAACAACAAATATGTAATAGAAAATCCTTATAGTATAACATAAGTACTTTTCTCAGATTTGGCCAACAAACCAAGCGTTGTTCATCCCAACAACGTCCAACCTGTACGACCTCCTTCTGACTGTCTTGTACGGCTTGGTACGACCTCTTCTGTTGGCTGTACAAATATGTTGTGTTCAGCCCTAATTTGCTACTCTAAAACCACTCTGATTCAACCTCTTCTCTTAGTCCAATATGCTCAAAAAATGGTTGTTTTGTTGCTGTTGTTTATGGCTCTGAGGCTGTCCTCTTTTTGTTGCACTGTACAACCTCTGAATGGCCTCCACTAGCTGCCCTAGTTCAACTCAACTCACCCTCTTTAAGATCTCAACCTGTAGCTTCTCTTAGCCTAGCTCTCTCTCTTCTCTTGCTCATCCAAATGAAAGAATGAGGTGCCCAACACCCTCATCCTCGTCTATACCCAACCTCCCTCACCTGTTGCCTTGAGATTCGTGCCTAGCTAGGACTCCAATGGTCTAGATTGAAGCGCCCACTCCCTTTGGACCCCACACAACACTAAGGTTGTGCGTTGCACTTGGAAGGGCCCCACACAACACTAAGGCTGTGCGTTGCACTAGGAAGGGCCCCACACAACACTAAGGTTGTGCACCCCTCTTGACAGGGCCCCACAAACTACTAAAGAACAAAATTTTGCTGAACTACTCAAGCATGACTTAGGTTAAGTTAATTAAGTTGATATGGGTTAATTTATTGTCCTATGCATGCCTTGGACACTATGGAAGTGCATGGACACCTTCTGCTGCTACAAAAATTAATAATCCTTCTTAGCGAGGAAGGTGTTCTGCAGAGCCCCCAACTTGTCCTTGAAGTAGACAAATTTTCCTTTCACCAAAGGCTTCGTGAGTATGTCTGCAATCTGCTCACCAATTGGCACATATTGTAGCTATACTGAACCTTTCTGCATGCAGTCTCGAATGAAGTGGTACCTTATCTCAATGTGTTTGGACCTATCATGAAACACAAGATTTTTCAGAGAGTTTGATGTAGCTCTGATTATCACAGTGAATCATTGTTGTGTCCAACACTTGATCAAACAAGCCCATGAGTAGATTTCGAAGCCAAATGGCCTCACATGATGCCAAGTTGGTTGCCATATATTCAACCTCTGCAGAACTTAAGGTAAATGACTTGTGCTTCCCGTTGAACCAAGAAATAGCACTTGAACCCAAGCTGAAACAACAACCCAATGTGCTCTTCTTGTCCACAATGCTACCTGCCCAATCTGCATCCGAATATCCCACGAGCTCCACTCCATCCCCCTGGATATAGCTCAATCCAAACTCGACTATCCCATGCAGATACCTCGGCACATGTTTTGTTGCCACCTAGTGTACATGCTTAGGCTCTACCATGAATTGACTAAGTGTATTGATAGCAAAACAAAAATCTAGCCTAGTGTTAACCAGATATATAAGAGAGCCAATGAGTTTCCTGTAAAGAGTGGGATCCACCCCCTCTGACTTGGAAGCATCTATCTTCTTCCAGTTAGTAACCATGGTTTTTTCCATAGGCCTGCCATCTTGCATGCCAAACCGCTTCAGGATCTTCACAACATATTTCCCTTGCCCAAGGAAAATATTCCCATCCTTTTGCCACACCTCCAAACCAAGAAAATAATGCATCAGCCCCAAGTCCATCTCAAACTCAACAACAAGATTCTTCTTGCAATCTACTATGAGCTTCTTTGATCCTATTATAAACAAGTCATCCACATACAACACAAGAATGAGTGGCTCTCCCCCAACCAAGATATAGTAAAGGTTAGAGTCAGCGTCACTCTTGGTGAAGCCCATCCCAAGCAAATAACTGTTGATCCTGTTGTACCACGCACAAGGTGCCTGCTTGACCCCATATAGTGCTCTCTTCAACCTGCAAGCATGAGATGCCCTGCTTTGCACCTCAAACCCCTCTGGCTACTCTATGTATATCTCCTCCTCTATCACTCCATTAAGGAACGATATCTTGACATCCATCTGGTGGATCTTCCACCCCAACTCAACTGCAATGGATATCACGATGCTGATAGAAGAATATCTCGCCATGGGTGCAGATGTTTCACTGAAGTGAATGCCCTCCTTCTGTGGGAATCCCTTAGCCACAAAGCGGGCTTTGAACTTGTCCACACTGACATCAACACTGTGTTTGATCTTATAGATCCATCTAGAGACAACCACTGATTTCCCCTCTAGTCGGGGCACAACCTCCCACACATCATTCTTCATGATAGAAGAATACTCCTCCATCATGGCATCTCTCCACACCTACTGTTCAAATTCCTCTTGAAAACTGGAAGGCTTGATCTTTATCAACTCGCTCATAAGAGCCATGTAACTGGAAAACCTCTGTGGCACCCTGCTCTCCTTGATTGATGTCCTGGGAGCATCCACTTGCTCCCGAGCCTCTCTCAATGTGCGCTCAACCCAGTTCGACCTCCTCCTATTAGAGGAATCAGTCGGAGTAAATTGAACATGTTGCTCCTCATGCTTCTCACCATGTTGCTGTTGTTGTTGCCCAACCTGTATAGAAGTTTGGGGACCTGTAGTTTGTAATAGTTGTTTAGTCTCCTGACTTTGCTCATCAACTGACATCTGTCCATAGGACTTCCTAAAAACCTTGTCCTCAAATCTCACGTCCCTCCTAACCACTGTCCTGTTGATTGCAGGAATGTAGACCCTATAGGCCTTGGAAGTCTCATTGTAGCCAACAATGATGCCCTTCTCTGCAGTAGGCTCGAGCTTGGTCCTCCTCTCTACCGGAACATGGCAGTAGACCAAGCACCCAAAGATCTTTATGTGACCAATCTCTAGTCTCTTCCCTGTAAAGGCCTCCTCAGGGGTCACCCTCCCCAATACCTTATGCGGACTCCCCAATACCTCCCCTCAATCTCCACCATTGCTGCTGCTACTAACAAACTCACAGTGTGGTTCAAACTACAACTTGTACAACTTGTCCTTCCTTACTCCCAACACTTTCCCCATGCTGGTGTTGGAGCCCTTAGGATGTATAAATACTCTTCCATCCTGGAAAGTGACCACATATCCCTTATCTTCCAAGGCTGAAATAGAAATCAGATTTTTAGTCAAACCAGGAACAAATAAAACATCTTTAAGTAACAAAGGCTTACTAGACTCTCTCTAAAACCTCACGGTCCCATTGCTTGCTGACCTGTACTTGGTATTATCTCCAGGTACAATGTTAAAGTTGGCACTGTACTCCCTCAAGCTACTAAAGTACTCACACACACCTGTGATGTGGCATGAAGCACCAGTGTCAATGTAACATGTACCAGTGACCATGGAGGTGGATAGGCAGGCTAAGAGTGAAAATTCATCCTCAAATATGGATGCAAATGCATCCATATCAGCTATTGCAGCCATCTGCTTCTTGGGTTTTTCCTTCTTCTTGTTGGGACATTGGTTGGCAAAATGCCCAAGCTGATGGCAAGCAAAACATTTGACTTTGCTGGTGTCAAATTTCTTCTTGCTTCCCTTCTTTGAAGAAGTTCCTTAAGCTGAACTCTTCTTGCCCTTCCCCTTGCTCTTTGATGCCAAGGCAAGGTTGTCTTCATCTTCAGATTTCTTTTTTTGCTCTCCACGTTGAGACTGCTCCCGGATCTCCTCCTGAGTAAAGTCATCCCACAACTTATTCCAAGCGGGCATCTTCTCATGGCCCACTACACACTTGAGAAACACATCCCAGTGTTTGCCAAAGCCATTCAAGACAATGTGTACCAACTCTTCTTCAGGAACAATATCTCCCACTGTTGCTAGCTCATCTCTGACTTGTGGGGGCCTAGTGAGGTAGAGTGCCACTCCTTCACTATTGATTTTTTGGATTTTCAGATCTAATAATTATTGCCTTGTGATTTCAATATAAAATTTCCTTTCATGCCACAATTATCATAGAATAACTATACATTGAAAATCTCAACTATAACAATGCAACATAAATAACAAGTTCTAGAAATATTAACCATGCACAGTAGACACAAGAACACAAGAATTTATCCTGGGAAACCCAACCTTGGGAGAAAACCCAACAACCTTTCTTATAGAAGAATTCAGTGCAAGATATTACCATTACATCACCATCAATAGGTCAAAATACCATTCAAAGTGTATCCTCCCCAAGCCTAGCGTCTCCAAAAGCTAGCATCTTACAGAATAGCCAAAATACAACCAAGAGAGAGCTTCTACAAGTCTAGCGCCTCTCCAAGTCTGGCGCACTCATCAAGATAACAAGAACTCAAGAGATAGCGAAAATCTTACAACTGCAGCTAGCAACTGGCTAGTGCGCACTGTTTAGGAGAAGAGTTATGTGTATCCAAATGAAATGACACTGCCTCTATTTATACTTGTCCAGGTGCCTTCTTTTACTGGTGGGGCCGACTTCTGTTCCAAAGTCTTTAATTTCACTTTATTGCTTTATGTCTTTTACTTGTGGAGGCCGACTTCTCTTCTTGGGTCTTCAATGCTTCTTGGGGCTTCTTTAATGGTTAAATGGTTCTTCTTGTGCTTCTTCAATTTCTTCTTTTAATAGAAAGGTTTTCCTTGAGCTTGGTTGATGTGATCTTCTCTGGCATGCATCCAGTTGATGTATACATCTCCCACATAGCACCTCGAGTCTCCGTCAGTCCTTATCAAGTCACATGATCAAGTATAGAGACTATAACCATTTTCCTTAGACAAGTCATATGGCCATCTGAGGAGAATGTTTGCTCGATGCTAATGCATGGAGAACATCAATGCCCTGGGTCATTCTCCTTAGCCAAGTCACATGGCCATCTGAGGAGAATGTCTTCCCTATGCATATGTGCGTTGAGTCTTTGTCGGTCCTTGTCAAGTCACATGATCAAGGATAAAGACTATGCCAAATTGTTTTGGGAAGCCATGGAGTTATTAGCAAAGTCTTCTATGAAAGCGTCAAATCTTTCATTGAATTTGTTAACAGGTTCTTGTTCCTCTTTTGTAATGTGACAAACCTGAGACCAAAGCAATCCACCATCTTTCTCAATTTCCCACTTCTTTAAGAAATCAATTTCAAGAGCTTGCTATGTCTTTATGCCTTTACTAGGAAGGTTATCATACCATGACTTAGCATCTTTTATTAATGAAGCGGAGAAGCGTCTCATGACTACATCCTGATGTTCATATTGTGCATTGTGTAGGCCCAAAGCGTCATAAAATGATTTCAAATGTTCTTTGGTTGAAACATCATTGTTACTTGAGAACCTAGGAAGCCAATTATCAACATCCTCTGAATGGTCATGGGGAAAACCTTCGATTCCAGTCATGTTTAATGGTCTAAAGATATTGGAGACCTATGGTTGAGGAGCCATTTGAGATATGGGCTGATTGTTAGGATATACCTTTCTATGGGTTCTCATAAGTGGTATAACTAGATGATCTTCTCAAGGATCACAGAGGTTAAACAAAGGGGTTCTTCCCGTAGTGGAGCCGCTAGGTAAGCTTGTGGAATAAGGCTTGGGGGTAAGCTTACCAAGGAATGTCGTAGGAAGAATGACTCAGTTCTCCCTTGCAATGATGCCAAAAATGTTATCTCAAGATTTGTACTTGTGCAAAGCCTTCCACAAGATATGAAAAACTTGTGTAACATTTGGAAATATTTGTCATTGTGACCTAGAGAAGTATTTCCTTTGTTTTAGTGATGGATGAAGATCCAACACAAGGGAGGCTTCCCCTGTGACCGCAAGGGATCCTATAGCAAGTTGAAAACAAGTCTATGACCCCCTATCTTAGTCACTTGAAATGATAGGCTAGGTTTAAGGGCAAGGTTGAAAAGAGACAAGACACTTGGTTGATTGAAGATATGAGAGAGATCTTAACGATTATCAAGTCTATAAAAGCAATCAATGATCCCATACACTAGCTATCAATGACAAGAGGGCTGCTGCAATAATTTTCTGCTATATCTAACAGTTTATACCAGCAACGCACATTTGTAAGAGCAGCAAGAAAACAGCCCTCAAAAATTGCCAAATAAATCTTAAAATGCAACTCTTAATGAGTGGAATAAGATCCAAGTGTTCCATAGTGAATTTAGTCTTTTTAAACCACAATATTAAGTATGTTATCAACAATCTAAATCAGCCCTAATGGTTGTAGCAAACATTTATAACAGCAGCAATAAAATCATCAAGTTTTCGAAGCATTGGATTAGATTAAGAATGGGAGAGTAGTTAGGTATCCAACTACTAGGTTGCTTTGAGAGAGAGGTGAAAGGTTTGTGTTTTACACCACTTTGTGAGCTTAAGACTAGTGCTGTTTTATCTCTTTGGGAAATGGAGTCAACTCACATCTTGAAAATGGAGTCAAGTCAAGCCAAGAAGAGTGAAGGTTTGAAGTCCTAAGGTCATAGACTTATGGGTTTAGGATCAAACCTTGCAAGAAAACAAACCCTAAGGTGTAAGGACTTATGGACCTGAGGTGCTGTTTTTCTTCTTCTAAGATGCCTAGTTCTTGATCCAAGTCTAAGTCAAAACCCGAAGGTGTAAAGACTTATAGACCTTAGGATCTTGAAGTAGCCAAAGACTAACCCTAGGGGGACAAGGAATTATGATCCCTAGAACTAGGTCTTTAAATGCTTCAACCTATTTAAGAGAGATGAAAATAGGGAGGGGGACAAAGACTTATGATCCCTCCTAGGGTTTTAACAAGAACAAGGTAAAATGCAATAACAATATAGCATTTACAACAATATATCATGAATGAACACTTAAACTTGAAGAAGAAGACTTAAAGTCGCTATGCAAGAGAAACCCCAACTCAACAATCATCCATTAAAAATAAGAGAAGACATCCACAAGATCATTACTCCAAAGGTGCGCACAAGTAGACTAGGGCGAAAAATAGATTAATAGAAGTGTTGTCTCACAAGTGAGTGAGTTATGTTTTGATACAATGAACACTCCCTCTATATATATGAGGTAACCAAGCACATATGTCCACAATAATGTCTAAATCAACAATGAATTCATGATACAAGTGGGGCCGACCCCTCAAGTAGCCTCTAATAATGACAAATCATGCTAAAACATCAAAATAAGCCCTCCAAAGCCACGTGTGGGTGATGTCATGCTCCAATAAGATGTAAGAGGCCTCCAAAGGGCATGTTTTGTCATCAAGGTTCCAAGTATGGTAGGAAGATGACCTCTCCTCATCAAAGGTCATGTCTTGTCATCAAAACCCCAACTTATCAAAGTGGTGCCCCAATGGAAAGCAAGGCCCAATTCATGATGCCATCATCCAAGGTGGAATGAAGGTGCATCTCGTCTCTGCATGGTGTCCAATCCTATGCTAGTGCAACATCCTCCATCCAATGCCTAATAACCTTTGGGGTACAATGCCCAAGGTGTGGGCTTCTTTCTCATCCGTGTGCTTGCGTGACTGTATATGCAAAGCAAAAGCTCATATGTCCATCATCCAAGGTTTAGGAGGTATGAGAGCCTATAATGGAGAGAACCAAGTCACCAGGTGGCCCAACGCTCTGCATCACACATGCTATGTCCTACATGAAGTACACAACGTCCTAGGCGAAATCTCAGGGATGTCCTCTAAAGACCATGTCAGGTGCACCCAAGTCAATAAAAATCATGAAATCAAGTAAACCAACAATCACAAGGGGCAATAGTTCTTAGAATCATGTAAAGTAAGCCATCTATTAACACAAACGCCAAATGAACAACTCTCATTGGGTATCCCCTTCAAACTTCACACGAGCTCAAGACTTTATGCAATTTGGCAAGTTTAATTATGGGAGGACCATTAAAAGAACCTATTAGGTGTGCCAGTACCCAAGTAGAAAGATATTTCCCCGAGGAACCCATCAAAGATATGTAATTAATGTGAGGTGGTCATGGGGTTTACTTCTGGGCATGGGGTCATTAACATGCAAGGCAATGTATGGGCTTGTTACCCCCCCATGCCTAGGGGTAATTGGAGGAGATCGTGTCTTGAGGTTCATAATGGAGAACATGATCGACACCATGATGATGGTGATCAATTTGTCCACAAATGGCAGTCCAACAACGCCCTTGATTTGCCTCCCAGTTGCATCAACCAAGGCTCATCACATTCAAGCAGCCCAGGGTATGGGGTGGTAAGCCAGAGGCACCATGAGGTATGGTTAGTCCTTTTTTCATGCAATGTGTTGTATTTAATTTATTGGGCATGTGGACAAGGATCATTGGTTGAAGTTGGATAGTGGATCACTTGCTTGAGAATTTTTCTTGGTTTCTTTGTTACACTTTGGTGGTCAACTTCTATGCCCTAGTCCCGTGTTGTAACTGCCCAGGGAAAATGGGTAATACTGTGGGGCCCTCCCAAGTGTAATGTTCTGCTCCTGACCATACTTAACATATCCTAAACTTCGACTATGGCCCATGCTCTCATGAGAAAGGAATTAACGACCTGGAGGTAGATTGCAGCTGCTATAAAATAATAAGAAAATGATGCTAAAAAGAAAGTGAACATAGCAAGTTAGGACAACCAAAAGTCGATCCAACTTGATCTCTACTCATTCTGTGCTTGCCCCGATCCCAAAAAGTAATGCTAATGCTTGGAAACCCATAAAGGGGGACCCTCAAATTTGCAAATTATAAATGAAAGCAGGGATTGGAAAGATGGCTAATGAAGGGGTTTGAAAAAGGTGGCGCACAAATATTGGGTAACTCAAGAGCAAGTGCACCCTCAACAAAAGCACTCATAGAGATGGACACCATAAGCCATGAAGGAAGCCTTAAACCATAACATCTTCACACTCACTCTTGATGGGTTTTTACTTTCCCTTGTCACTCTCAGGACCTATTCCTCTACCTGGGTTATCTATTTCCTGTCTAGGTGGCACACCTAATAGGGCTCCTCCCATACTTGAACTTGGTAACCCTCACAGGGTCTTGGGCTTGGGTGATACTCGAAGGGGATATTGGGGTGAATTGTTTACATGGCTTGTTTCTTAGGCAACAACTTACTTTGCATGATTTAAGGACTAATGTGTCTTATGAACATTGGTTTACTCTATCTTATATTCTGCACTGTTTTGAATGGTCTTGACATATTTCTTTGAGGGACATCTTGGGTTGTGCCCGGGATGTTGTGCTCTATTGTAGGATGTTGGCATGTGTGAAGGAGAGCAGTGAGTCATCCGGTGACTCAATATCCTCAGATAGTGGCTCTCACATCCTTGGAACCTTGGGCGATGGACAAATGGGCTTGGTTTGAGCAGTTTTGGTTAGTGTACCACATACATGGGCTGAGAAGCCTATAGGCTGGGTGGAGCACTCAGAGGCTTTGTGCACAGAGGATGGAGGGACGTTGCCCTTGGAGGCACTTTGGCATCACTCGAGGACAAGATTGCACCCCTCTTGCACTTGGACATTGCCTTTGGAGACCTACGACGTCTCCCTCTAGCCCTTGACGCCACCTTTGAGGGCTAGGGTTTGATGGATGGTGTGGTTCCGGAAGAGATTTGAGATGAGGAGACACCTTGCTTCACACTTTTGCACATTGGAGCATGCCTTATGGCCTTTGGAGGCTTAACATCTCCCTCATTGAGGCTTGACGTCACACTTTGGAGCACTATGTCACCCTTCTAGGGCATGTCGTCACTCTTTTAGGGTTTTATTTTATGTATTTGTCATTTTTGGCATATTGTAGAGGCAAATTAAGGAGTCAGTCGTCTTCTATTTTGTAGTTGACAAAATTATGTGGACAAATTGGTTTAGGGTGGCCTCATATAAATAGGCCATCCTCACATTTCATTTTGGATCATTATATCTCACCTTTATGAGATTAACTTCTGAATTTTTTTTCCTATTGGGCTATCTGTCTCTTCTGCACCTATGCGCTATGCATGGAGGGTCAAATTGTGGATGTTTTTCTGATTTTGGAGGGAATTTTCTGCAATTAGGGTTTTATTTCATGGATTCCTGGTGAAGTAAGTGAATTTTCTGCAATTTTATTCTCATCCTATTTATGTTTCATGGTAAATTTACTTTTTCATGCTAGACGTCTTGCTTGGTGAAACCCTAAGAGAGGAGCATAAGTGCTTCCTCCTCTCACAAGGTTAATTTTTTTCAAAATTTGTTAAGGAATCCTTGCTAGGGTTAGTATCCTAAAGCCTAAAGTGCTAGCACTTTAGGATTTTATCCCTAGACATTTGAGTTTAACCTAGTTGAAGCATTAGGACGGGAGGAAAGGTTGCTAGAGCACAAATGTGCTTTCACTCTAGCAATCCTTCTGTTTAAGGTTTAAACCCTAAGGTCCTAATGTGCTAGCACCTTAGAGTTTAAACCCTATCTCTTGCTTTCTACTAGTTTAATCTTCAAGCACTTTTGCATTTGCTGTTATAAAGACTCCATAGCCCTAAGGCATTGGTTGCATAACTCTATTGTGGTGAAATTTATCAATAAACACTCTCTTTCAACTCTTTTAAGCTCTCTACTAACTTCACTAACACTAACACTTGCAAACTTGTTCAATAACTTGCTGTTGTTAATAAAGTTTGCTACAACCACCTGATAATACTTTATTTTGCTGCATACACCCTTGTAAAGGTGGTCTAACATACTCAGATTTTCTCTCAAACAATTGGATAATGTTTTATCTGATATGCATGCTTAATTTTCATGGTCAATTATTGAAATTTTGAGCTCTTTTTATTGCTGCTGTTAGAAATTTATATTGTTACAAGACTGTTGTACTGCTGCAAATTTGCAACAGCCATTAACAATTATCATTGTCTAGTGTCTTGTTCTGGGCATGTACTCAAACATCTTCATACCTCATCTATAACCTTGACCTAGATCTTATCTTCGGTGATCAAGAGATGGGGCAATAGGCTTGGCTACTATACTTGCTATTTTGATCCCTTGAGGTCACCAGGGAAGCCTCCCTTGTGGTGGACCTCTTCCATCACTAAAATGAGGGAAGTTCTTACTAAGGTGACAGTGGTAGGAACTTCTATAGTTAGGCAAGATTTTGAGACTTGTCGTGGGGCTTTGCACAAGTACAAATCCTACGATAACAGGGCTCATCTCCATGAGTGCCTTTGTAGAGGGTGTGCTTGGCGATTGATTTACACTCTCCTCGACACATTTGCATTCCAAACCCTGTATTTTCCTTTTTCTTTATTTTATTTGATTTGCAAGTCCCCTTAAAAAGGTTTCAAGCATAACACTTCCTTGACTTTTTATTCGGGATATATTCAAGTCCTTCTTTGATTGATAATGTGTTTATTCGCATTAGGACTAGGGGCAATCGCTATTAATGAGGAGGTAGAGCTCAAGTATGGACAATGGCTTTTGAATGCCCTCTTTATCCCTTTCTTTCTTTCTTTTTATCAACGAGTTGCAATCTACCTCTGGGCCTTTAGCTCCTTCTTCTCATAAGAGAATGAGGTACTGTTGAGATTTGGGTACCTTGGAAAGTGGTCCCCTTGTGTTTGTGAGTCTCTAAACACAAAGGGGGAGACTATTACCCTTATTACTTTACTTTATGTTCTAATTTCACTTTGACATAGGAGTTTAAGATAAAAGTGAAATATTTCACTTAAGTCATTAGAGTGACATTTAATTCACTTTGTGGGTGAGTTAAAGGACATAAAGCAAACTTAGGAAAGTGGGTTTCCTAAGTGAGATTTTTGGATTAAATCTCACCCAGTGATTAGACATGGCTAGATTGGATCTAGGCCATTGATCTTGTAGGGCTTGGCCAAAGAGAGGCTAAAGGAGGAAAAAGGGTAATGAAGAGGCTCATTATTCACTTGCTCACTTGAAAGACTTGGGTGAGGAGAAGGAAGCGAAGAGGAGAGGATGAGGTTTTGGAGCACCTGGGTGCATTCTTGAGAGGAGGAGGGCGCACAAGGGAGAAGGCATTAGCCACTTGAGCAAGGAGGGCGCAAGGCTTGAAGAGAAGGGTGCTTCCATGGAGTTGGGTGCACACATTCAAGTAGGGGCGCATTCTAGCATCAAGGGCGCATTCTAAGGGAGAAGGGTGCATTCTAGGATTGAGGGTGCAATTACTTAAGGAGTGTGCATGGCTTGGAGAAGGGCACACTAAGGAGGAGAAGGGTTTGAGTGAGGGGGGCACACCCAAGGAGTAGGGGCACACCATTGTTGGAGTTTGGACAAGAGGAGGGCGCACCAAAGAGAGGGGGCGAACATGTCCAAGAGCTTCACCAAATATCTCAAGACTTCTTCAAGGAGGGCGCATCAACAAGTGGGCAAAGGAAAAGGCATCTCAAAGAAAATGAAAACAACAAGGTAAAGAGGCTAAGAGTTTAGCAAGGAAAGAAGGACCCACCAAGGCTAAGGGCGCCTTCATTCATGGGCTAGCAGGCACATCAACAAGGGACTCCAAAGCATCTAGGATTGGTTGCTATTGTACCGGGTTGACTTGTTGTAGTTTTCCTTGTTGTATTTATGCTTTGAGATCTCCAAATATATGTTGATGATTGCAGCTTCATGAGACATTCTCCAGGTCATTCTCCTCTTGACTAAGTTGAGACGAATTGTGAGAACGCCCATGTGATGGGTGAGTCATACTCCTCTGGACTGAGTTGAGATGACGCGTGTGGTCTCTTGTCGTGCTCCTATGGACTGCGTTGAGATGACTTGAGATGGTCTCTTGTCGAACTCCTATGGACTTAGTTGAGTCGACTTGAAATGGCTCTCCAGATAGTACTCCTATGGACTTGGTTGAGTTGATTTGTTGAGAGTGACATCCCTGTGGCTGAGCACAGGTGGACGTGTCCCTAGTGGCAGAGCACTAGAGGATGTCTGGATCCCTTGCTGTATTGTCTAAGAGTAAGATTATTGTGTAACCCTAATTTGTATTGTAAAGGGTACAAGTCGGCCCCACCATGTAAAGATAATTAATATTGTGTAAAGATTAATTATATTTCTGAATTGTAGAAGTCGACCCTATTGTGCCAATAGACACATCTATTTGATGTGTTAGGTCATGAATAAATAAGAGTTAGATCCCCATTGTGGATCAACTAACTCACACTTGTTTCATTATCTCAATGCCTACTTGTAGGGCTGAAGTGCACACTTCTCTTAGGCACAATTTTTCTTGGTCATAGAGCACCCTCTTGTGTTCACTAGGGTTTGTGGTAAAAGGGTGATCTTCTCTTGACTCTATAGCAAAGGTTTGCTGGGTTTTTCCGTTGATTGAGAAGGGTGATCTTCTTGTCCATGGTTATTCTTCTTGTGATCTTGGTTACTGCAGCTACTGTATATTGTATTGCTGCATTGTTTATGGTTCAAGTTCATGCTAAATTGAAAATAAACTACACGTGCTTTAGCTAAGCATTAAAATCTCAACATGGTATTAGAGCAGTGTTCCTGAAGAGCCATTGCGCAAGCTATTCAGAGCTAGCTGTCACCTTCTTGCTGCAACTGCAAAAACAACCTCATCCATTTTCCTTGTGAAGCTAGTTTTAGCACTTTCCCCTTGAACGTTGGGCCTAACATTTGCACAGGAAGGTACGGCCTAGACCAACACACCTCCTGCAACTCTCAGATAAAAAATTGAAGTAGTTTTGATTTTCGGCCCTAGGGTTTCTGCAAAATTTTGGTTTTAGCGTTTCTGCAAAACGTTGGAGTATTTTTTTAGCTTTTTCAGGTTCCTTCGACTCTCTAGGGTTTCCTGTTGGCAATCATAAGTCCAATAAACCCCCAAGAGTCCACCTCCTGAAAAACGCTAGGGTTTCTAGCTTAGCCGTTAGGGTTTGTGAAGAATCTGCAAACCATGAGGAACAAAACATTGGTGGAAGATAGGCTTGAAGGAACAAGCAACTTCAGCTCTTGGAAGTCAAGATTACACATCACTCTGGAAGAGGATGACCTATTGAGATTGATAGAAAAGACTCTACCGACAACATCAACTGATGAAGAGAAAGATGAATGGAAGGCAGACGATGTCAAAGCTAGGAAGACAATCATCTATTCAGTAAGAGATCATCTACTACCTCACATCTCTACCTTGAAGACAACTTATCAAATGTATAATGCATTGAAGACGATGTTTGAGAGCAACAACACTAACATAGCTCTCACATTGAAACACCAACTTCAAAATATTAAAATGATGAAGACTGACACCATTTCTACCTTCTTCATGAAGATTTTAGAGATGAGAGATCAGCTAGGTGCCATTGGAGAAACCATCACAGACAGAGAGCTTGTCATGATTACTCTCAATGCTCTTCCAAGACATTGGGAACCATTCATTCAAAGTATTAGTGGAAGAGCAGACTTACCTCAGTTTGATCGTCTATGGGCAGAGTGCACTCAGAAGGAAACTAGATTTATACCCAGAGGTGTGTAAGAATCCCATCATGATGACAATCAAGCCCTTGCTTCTCATACAAAAAGAGGCAGAAGAAATAAAAGAAGTTTTAGCAAAGCATTCAAAGACAAGAAAACTTCAACAGCTCTAGGTCATGAACATAGAAAAGACATTTCAAGGATTCAATGTTTCAGATGTGACAAGTATGGACACATTGCGAGAAATTGTCCTACCAGGAAGAAAGGAAGATAACATGCATCCACTGCATATGTTGATTCAAAACCACCTCAGAGAGATGAAGACAGAAAAGATGAAGCCTTCTTCTTCATTTCAACACTCTCAGGTACCGTTGCTACTGATAGTGATGCTTGGTTGATTGACAGTGGTGCTACCCGACACATGACTGGATATAGAGAACATCTTACAGACCTTGTAGAGAAAGAGTCTCGTCTGCATGTTGTACGTGGTGATAATGCCAGATATACTGTGAAGGGAGTTGGAACCTCTTCCTTCCAACTAGATTCTGACATACCACTTCAATTAAGTGAGGTACTGTATGTACCTGGGGTGAAAAGGAACCTTGTCTCTGTTTCTGCCTTAGAGGATAAAGGCTACAAGGTTACCTTCTCTGAAGGAAAAGTTCTTGCATGGCACAAGAACTCACACATGGATTTTTCCAAGGTGATTGGTGTTCGAGAAAACAGTTTGTACAGATTGGCTGTTCGACCAGTCCAGGCCTTGTTACATGACACTATCAGCTTGAGCGAGCTATGGCATAGGAGACTTGCTCATTTACATTAAAGAGCCCTTCCTTCTCTGGGGAAGATGGTGACAGGCCTTCCAAAGATACATATCGAGCATGATGGCGTTTGCATAGGTTGTGCTCTTGGCAAGAATGTCAAAGGGTCCTTTTCGAGCAGTGACAATAGATCCAAGGGGATCTTGGACTTGATACATACAGATGTTTGTGGACCCATGACTGTTGCTTCCTTGAATGGATATTTGTACTATGTGCTCTTCATCGATGATCACTCTCGGAAGACGTGGATTTACTTCTTGAAGACCAAGGATGGAGTTCTTGCGAGATTTCAAGAGTTTAAAGCTTGGGTTGAGATCCTGATCGAGAGGAGGATCAAGGTGTTGAGATCAGATAATGGAGGAGAGTACACCTCTAGGGATTTCAGTGATTTCTGTATTGAGGCAGGGATCAAGAGGGAGTACACCGTTCCTTATAACCCTCAGCATAATGGGGTTGCAGAACGCGAGAGAGGAAGAGTAGATCCATTGTTGAAGCAACCAAAGCGATGATACATGATGCATAATCTACCTATGATGAGATCCATGAAAATAGTGTGCGTTAGGAGGCAACCAAAGCGATGATACATGATCATAATCTACCTATGATAGGCGTCCATGAAAATAGTGTACGTTCAGAACATGAGTCCTCATAAGATTCTGAAGAACATGACTCCCGAAGAAGCTTTCATCGGAGTGAAGCACGAGGTTGGATACTTTAGGATATTTGGGTGTCTAGTATACTTTCATGTACCTAAGGAGAAGAGGACCAAGCTAGACACTTCAGGCAGAAATGGTACATATGTGGGGTGTTATCCCCTATCCTAGGGATAACTAAGGAGATTATGTCTCGAGGCCCACAGGTCCTACATGGAGTACTGAGAGCCATATGACTTGAGCTTGGCCCTGGAGGGCCCATCTTTTCTTCAGCGCCTCCTATCTATCATTAACATCCATCCCATCGGCCTGATTCTGAAGTAGCAATGGGTCTTGCTCCATGAGGTAACGAGTCTGGGTATCATGGTATGTGTCACTCTGATTTTTGAAGCATTTGAATATGTGCATTGAACTCCATACCTGGGGGGATAACAAAGTGCCCTAGTAAGTTGGTTCCCTTAGGGATGAGTTGCCACTGAGTGGGTCTATGAAAGATCATCGTCTATTCCTTCCATACTTACCACTTTTCATCATTGTCCTCTTTCCCCTACCTTGGTTCGAGCATTGGGTTTGCCAAGCTAGTAAGGGTTGTACCTTGGCTTGTGGGAAGAAGGGGATAGAGTCCCAAAGGGTAAAAGTTGTTGGAAAAAGTTAAAAGCCAAAATGAAACCTTGGGATGCTTCGCCCAGGGATTCCTGAGAAAGCAATAAATAGCTTCTCAACAAGAAAAAGGGACCCGTAAAGTAAAATAAAACTCAAGATCTAGTTGGTGGATAGGAGGTCTCATAATGAGCCGACCTATTAGGTCCATGGGCAAGTAGCGGTATGACACTGCCATCCATCTGGTCACCAAACCAGGGTAGTGGCTCTTGGTGGCATAGCCGAGAGAAAGGGGTCTCATCATGAGCCAACCTTCTCATTTACGTGAAATGCATGTGGGTAACGCTGTCACGACTGGTCACCACGCCAGGACAGTGTCCTTCAACTATTCTCTTGAAAAGAAAAAACAATAAGACAAAGAGTACAAGGCATTGAATGGGCTAGGAAACAATAACATCCATGACAAGGTGCAACTCGCCCTCTACAGAGGCACCCACAGGTAGGACCTACATTTCCCTCGTTATCTCATACATCTACATGAGCTAGATTGGACTTCACTTGGGAAACAACCCAAACCCGAGGTGGTTTAGCCCAATAGGACATCCTGAGACCCTCTCCAAACCTGGCTTGTTAAATTGCATAACGTCTTTGAGCATTTGTCTGGGTATAGGGGGGTTGGATGCACATGTTTGGGTAATTTGATTATTAGATGTGATTGACATTGCTATGATCCTCGTGACTTATGAGCCCATGGAGGGCGTACTTGTTGCTGCAGGACGATGCCCAACGGACATGTACATATGGGGAGATGATTAGTTCAGACCTCCATGGGGCTAAAATCCCACCAGATGGATGCTGTGACCCCAACTAGGGGCAGAGAGACACAAGAGGCTTGCACCGGAGAAAAAGGACGTTCCACCAGAGACACTTTGGCAGGCCTGGACTTAGGGGAATCTTTCTCTTCCCCTTGAACGTTGGCCTTGGGAGGCCCATGACATCACCCTTGTGACCCTAGATGTCACCCAGCGTCAGATGGACATGATGGAGGCAATTGTGTGCCAAGTGGCACGTGTGGCATCATCTGGAGACCTTGGAAGGCCTAACGTTTTGCTCATGGTGCCTAACGTCCCACCTATGAGGCCCAACGTCACCCTAGGAGGGCATGACATCACCTCTACTGCACATTTTAGGGTTTTTAATTGTTAATTTTATGTAAAATTGGATTTTTGATGTAAACTGGCCATGTCAGCCTTTTTTGACCTAAATTGTAATTAAAGGTCATGATTATTGTATAAATAAGGGAAAAATCTCTTATATTTTTCATCATCTTTCACTCACACATGTGTGAGGTCTAAAACTCGACCCTCTTTAAGGGTACTTGGCTGAAATTAAGTGGTGCGCAACTTCTTGGAGAGGTTACACTTGGTGTGTTTTGGCATTTTCATGGTGGAAAGTTTTCAACCAGGGTTTTGTGGCTAGATTATTCTTGATGAAGTAAGTAAAATCTGCAATTCTTCTTTTATTTTGAATGGTTATGGTACATGTACTTGTTCATTTCTAAGATTATGAAATTTCTAGTTTGAAACCCTAGGGGAGAAGCACGTGTTATTGTCCTTTTCCTTATAATTTTCCACCTACTTGATTTTGCTAGGAAACATCTCTTTTGAAGAATACACTAGAGCCGTACCTTTGTAGCACTCTCGTAGCATTGTTTCATTAGCTTCATGTATTTTATTTCAAGCTTGATCTAAGGAAGAAGGAAATCACTACGACCTAGGGTTACCTACTTTCTAGCATTTTTT
Source organism: Picea sitchensis (assembly GCA_010110895.2). Classification (NCBI taxonomy): domain Eukaryota; kingdom Viridiplantae; phylum Streptophyta; class Pinopsida; order Pinales; family Pinaceae; genus Picea; species Picea sitchensis. The sequence continues at coordinate 222,650 of SNQJ01S0005183.1, forward strand.
CCTAGGGCTATCTACTTTCTAATTGTGTAGCTGTTGCTAAATATACATTGCTGTTATAAATATTTGTATTGCTTCAGTTTTACATCAGCTTGTTATTCTTTTGAGAGTTCATGGTTGCACTGACATCATATGGTACTTGCAAATAGTATATCTTTTCTGCTTGTTGTCTTGTTCTGGGGAGGTACACTTGAATTACATTTTGCTTCATCTCGTTAAAACCTTGGAACTTTTGATCTGCGTGACCTGTGAGAGGGGTGGGATTTTCTCATAACTTTTAACTTAGGTTTCTCAAACCCCAGGTCACCGGGGATGTCTCCCTTGGGGTACTAGTCCTAAATAGAAAGAGGTGTTGTATTAAGGTGATAGTGATACGACATCCTCCTTGTTACACCAATTTAGGATGCACTTGCCTTTGGCTTTGGGAAATTACAAATTGCGCAATAACATGGGGTACAGTGAATCTTCGAAGGCATATCAGATCTACATCGCTGGACAGAGACAAATCGAGGTTAGCAGAGATGTCACCTTTGAGGAAGAAATAGCCTTTCGAAGATCTAGAGAGAAATTGACAGTGAGAAGAAGGAAGAGACAATAACTTCTCCCACTTCAACAGTTCAGAGGGAGACAGTTATAGATCCAGTTGATCTAGTTGATGTTCCCAAAGACATTGCAGTAGGCCAGAAGAGGCCTGCATGGGCTCGACAGACTCTACAGGAAGCAAAGGGACATGCAACTCCTCGTGGTACATTCCGAGAGAGCAAGAGACCACATAGATTTTCGAGCTATGTTTCAGCTGTGAGCCACATCATTGATACTGAGCCTTCTTGTCATGGGGAAGCAATAGGTCAACAAGTTTGGCAAGATGCCATGATCGAAGAGTATCCGTCCATCATGAAGAATGATGTGTGGGATATTGTTTCGAGACCGGAAGGGAAGTCTGTAGTGACTTTCAAGTGGATCTATAAGATCAAACATGCAGGTGATTGAAGTGTCGAGAAGTATAAAGCGAGATTTGTGGCTAGAGGATTCTCTTAGGTGGAGGCAATAGATTATGAGGAGACATTTGCTCCTATTGCCCAATACACTTCCATCCGTACGATTACTGTCCTTGCAACATCCATGGGTTGGAGACTACATCAGATGGATGTGAAGACAACCTTTCTCAATGGTGAGATTGAGGAAGAAGTTTACATCGAGCAGCTAGATGGATTCGTGATACATGAGAAGGAGTCTCATGTCTGTAGGTTAAAGAAAACCCTGTATGGACTAAAGCAGGTACTTCGAGCATGGTATGAGAAGATTGATGGATACTTGATGAGTTTGGGCTTCAACAAGAGTGTTGCCGATCCAAACCTATACTACAACATTGTTGGTGGCGAGTGCCTGATTTTGGTCGTATATGTTGATGACTTATTCCTCACCGGTTCAGAAAGCCTTATTGTTGAATGCAAGCGTGCATTGGCTTTTGAATTCGAGATGAAGGACCTTGGTATGATGCACTACTTCTTGGGACTAGAAGTGTGGCAGAGGACTGATGAGATTTTCCTAAGTCAAGGAAAATACACAGTGGAGATATTGAAGAAATTCGGGATGACAGATTGCAGATCCATTCCTACACCGATGGTGATGAATTTGAAGAAAATGAATGAGGCTTCTTCTGATTCAGGCGATATTGATCCACATCTTTATAGACAACTGATTGGATCATTGATGTATCTGGTTAACACCAAACCTGATATATGTTATGCAATGAGTGTACTCAGTTAGTTTATGAGTCAGTCGAGACAGACACATTGGATAGTAGTGAAGCATGTGCTGAGATATTTATGAGGCACAGTTGGTTATGGACCGAGATATGCCTTCGGTGTAGACATGAGATTGCAGGGATATGCCGATGCAGATTGGGCAGGGAGTGTAGTGGATCGGAAGAGTACCTCCGGTTGTTGTTTTACTTTGGGATCTGCCATGGTTTTCTGGTGTAGCAGGAAACATACTTTTGTGGCTTTGAGTACCGCAGAAGAAGAGTACATTGCATTGTGTGTGGTAGTCCGCGAAGTAGTGTGGCTTCGCAAGCTCCTTGTAGACTTATTTCGATATGAGATGGATTCCACCGTTATTCATTGCGATAACCAGAGTTGTGTGAAGTTGTCAGAGAATCCTGTGTTTCACGATAAATCGAAACACATCGAGATCAAATACCATTACATCAAAGATATGGTGTAGAGGAAAGAAGTACATGTGCAGTACCTTTCTACACACGAGCAAGTCGCAGAGTTCTTCACCAAACTGCTTGCCAGGACGAAGTTCAAGTACTTCCTTGAGAGACTTGGCCTGGTGGAGAATGCCTCCCTAACTGAGAGGGAGTGTTGATGATTGCATCTTCATGAGACATTCTCTAGGTCGTTCTCCTCTGGATTGAGTTGAGACGATCTGTGAGAACGCCCATGTGATGGGTGAGTCATACTCCTCTGGACTGAGTTGAGATGACGTGTGTGGTCTCTTGTCGTGC
>SNQJ01S0005183.1:247305-265405 GCA_010110895.2 Picea sitchensis
AACTTAGTGCCCAACAAGAGGTCACATGACAGGCCTGTTGGGCAGCCTATAGGAACCTCAAATTTCTTCACACTGCCCACCTAAGCAAAGTGGATGTGCCAATCATGCAGTTCCCCACCTACAGAAGAAGCTTGGGACAATTTCCTCTGGAGGGAGGAAATGATGAGAATTAGTTATGTGGAAAAAGTAGATAATGTACATTGTTCGTATTTGTATTTATAAACTCGTATTTTTGGAGATATTTGGAATCTCAACTAAATTTCCACTTCCCACCTTATCTAACTCCACTTAACACTTACACTAACCCCAATTACCAATTTTGTTCTTCTATATATATTATCGGTAATATTCGAGTGTGATCTGTGTGCAGTTGCAGCAATTGCTTATTGCTTTCTTATGTGAATTTCTCTTTGCTACCTTTGTGCACACATCAATCAGGCTCTTGGGCATATAATCTTGACCAATTACAGGAGTTGAAGATGCAGCAAATTGTTTCTCTTGGAAAATGTTTGATCCATTTTCTTAAATGGTTGCAGATTTGTAACTGGATGCTCTCGAGGACCATTACTTGGTTTTAAATACTTGGAACCTCCATTCTGTATTCAAAGGTGAATTTTGGTTGAGATTTGGACAATATTACTGTTCTGTTTGTTTAAGTATTGATCTGACAATTATTGTTGTTAACTTCAATGTTTTTTGTGTAATTATCTCAGAGCTGCTCCTGAAGATGCCCCTGAAGAAGTGCTCGACCGCCTGCCAACTTCAGCAACATGTGTGAATCTTCTTAAGCTCCCTCCCTACAGAAGGTACAAATGAGTATTTGTAGATTACCGTGGTTGTTTTAATACCACTCAGGCAGCAAGTATTCATTTGTAGTCTTTTCAATGATAACTGTTGATGTTTTCATTGTACAGTAAAGATGTGCTGCGGAGTAAGCTGCTCTATGCAATCAGTGCTGATGCCGGATTTGATCTTAGCTAAGAAGTAAATTTGATGCCTCAGCACCACTTGATTCCATAATTGCTTGTCATGTGGCTTATGGAGATTTACTTATAGTCATTTTATAGATGACCGTATTCCAAGAAGCAATGAAGCTAAGGTCTTGTGGTGATTAATCGACTACAAGTGGAAGGGTCTAAAGTCCTAGATGTTGATTGATGTAAATATAAATTGACGAATCTGGCATTGGAGTCATTGGGTGGCTAATACTTGTTTTGTCATCTTGTTTCATCTATATGATATATACAGAGGGATCTATTTGTTCTATAGGATCAGGTTTACTTGTATGGAGCAGCAATGTAGATCCAGGTTGGCTTCAAAACATATGAAAATAATATCTACAAAGCGTTTCATTCTACAAATTGCCATCTTTGGAGGAGAGAATAATGTACATCAGTAATAGCTACCCCTATGGTCTGTCTCCTTTGTAGTCAGATCATTCTATTCATTCTCTAGAAATAGTGCAAACAGCTGAAATTTTCAGGATGCTTATATACTTCCCAGAGAACTAATAGCACAAGGTACTTGCCCTCAAGCTTGAAGTGTATTTCGCCATGCCACAGGGGTTGGCATATGTAGGGTATTGTAAATGATGTAATTGTCAATAATTAATTTGCCAGCAGCCTCCCATTTTGTGCCATTTTGTTCATATATTTGCCATTGAGTTGTCCTGTCATTTCATTTAATTTTTGTATTGGCAAAAGAGGCCAAGGCAGTAATAAGAATTGATATTTCATCTTAAACTATGAAAAAGATGCAGGGCACGTGTCATACATTTCAATTTTCATGATAATGTTAAAAATGATATCCTGCAGTGTTTTCCGATTATATTCTATACAGGGTTGAATTTTTATTCGGTTTTGCATTAACAGCATAAAGGGATAGATACTGACCTTACCAAGCATTCCATGTGAAAACTGTGAAGATTGGGTATCGAATATGTAGTTAATTTTGCTGAAATCCAATGGGATCTTTTCCCTGCACCCATGGAAGTTCTTGCATGCATGTACTGTGCAATAGCAAATAAGTGCAAGGCGAGCTTTGTTATTATGATATATAACCCATGAGTGAGGACCTTCTTTTCTCAGCAATTGATTGAGTTCAGTTCGGATAGAAGTCATATATTTATTATGACAAATGAAGCAAAATTTTCATCGGTAAAATCATTAAAAAGGTTTACCTTCTGATATTATGTCTTGCAAATTATTCCCATTATTAGTATGTCTAAGTTCTTGATTGAGAAAATTGCATATAATGTGAATGACAAATGAAATAATCGTCTTAGTTGTAGATGATCAAGCATCTTGAGCTTGGGTTTATTGGTCATTCAAATGATCCATTATTATGTATATGAAAATTGATATGAAAATTGTATGATTTGTGTAGAAAATTGTATAAGTTGTGTAGAAAATAGTTTATTGGAGTTGTTTGATATCATCAGTTTACTAGAACAGTTGATAGATGATAAATACAGTATTATTAACTACGCTTAAGAATCCGAAATTCCTACAAGTTGCTCCGATGATTAAAAAAATTGAAATATCGAATGGCATATTACAATGATAATGCTACTGTAATTATTAGACAGATAATACAAAGTATGAAGGCACTTCTTGGACATAGCATAGGAGAATAACAAAATCTCCTTCAATGCTGATTTAAAAGGTTACTTCTTGGTTCCTATTTACATTAGTTTAACATGATTTAATTTGTAGTTGTTTTTTAAAAGTAATGTGATAATATATGGATTCTGAATAGACGATGGTATTTTTTGTGCTTCATTGTTCATGTTGTAAATCGAAGTACATGTCTTTTTATCATTCTAGGGTAACAAAAGCTTTTGTACACTGAAGACACGTCTTAGGGAGTGAAGAGCTAGTTTTGAAGTATTTTTCTTAAGATTATATTTGAATAAGTTTGATTGGACAAGATAATACAAAATGAGTAATTTAATATGTGGACAAATCTACCGCTCTTTTCTGGCAAAATTCTCTCCAAATTGAATTTAAATTTTGTTGGAAATCATGGTTCCACCTGATTCTTGTAAACTTTGACCATGAAACTTTACCCCAGGGGTTTTGGCCCATTTTGAGTGGATCAAGTCAGAACTTTGCCATGCTGGAAAAAAATGGACTTTTTACAAACATCGAGTTTGTCCATTTATCGCTCCAATATGAAATACAAAGCACCACGAGAACACAACAAATGGGAATAATTAAAATTTCTTTCAATGCCAACTCTTATTTTTTTTCAAAATTGGGACTGGTGGATTTGTATTAAAAGTGGCCAAAATGACAAAAAATTGCAGAAAAAGCATGGCTGATGTTTTAAAAAAATCTATCAGTGGCATTATCGGACTTTTCCTATCCTCTTAAGACTTTTTTCCTCAATTTCCATTGGCTACAAAGATTATGGTTTACAAGTATATTGCTGATAAAAGACATTCGATATATATATATGTGGATCTACAAAACATTGAGCAGATTTATTGTTGTCGAATTGATTATGGGGGAATAGAACGCTGATCCAGATCCATTGATTCCTTAGGTTGTTGTCCAGATTCCTTTCCCTTGACTTTATCCTCTGTCTGACCTGTAGATTGTCCTGAAGCTGTAGTGTTTGAAGTATATGTGTCACCTTCATATTGAATAGAGCATTTTATCTTGTAGCAGTCCATTTTTATTTCGGAAAGTTTTTTTTTTTGTTATCTCCGAGAATGCCCATAATCCTGTCATTCTGCTCTTGCTGTTTTCTTTCCATGTTATAGATGATTACCAAAAAGGATTCTGATAGACATCATTATTTAACAGACTCTTCATGATGCCTCAAAACCTTGCAAACATCTTTGAGATCTTGAGGGTCCATAATATACCAATCTCCAAAGGGTTTCCACCGTCTTAAACTAAATATAGAGATAATGAAAAGGACCAAAGTAAAGCCAGAGACCCTCTTGATGAAGCAGAGGAGGGATGAAATAAAACAAGGAGCCAAAGCTAGATCGGATGGGATCAACCAACACCAGAGTGGAAAAACAAAGAAAAGAGGAAAGCCTAGATGCCCACAAAAAAAGGCCCCATGGGCTAAATAGAGCCAAAAGAATTGAACTTTTCCCACAGAAAGGTGCCACACCATAGAATTGAAACTGGACTGCCCTGAGACCATCCTCATGGGATGATAACACCAAATGGAAATAGAGATGGCTAAATAGAGCCAAAAGAATTGAACTTTTCCCACAGAAAGGTGCCACACCATAGAATTGAAACTGGACTGCCCTGAGACCATCCTCATGGGATGATAATACCAAATGGAAATAGAGATGCAAAGCCTGAAATAGAAGCAAAGCAAGATATTCCAAAACCTCTCCCACCGAATGCAAAACCATAGGAAAAAACCTACTAGCTAACCAAGACCAGAGAAATATTCCTAAAAGACGCTGAGAGAGGATGATCACTCTATTTCTCCATGAAAAGAAATACCAGATGGGATAAAATTTTACCCTCGACACTGAGTGCTGAAAACAAAGATCTACCATATGAGAGAAGGCACAATTACAGTCATTAACAAAGCCCTGCAATCGATTAACCGTATAGCTAATAATCAACCTGCACTAGACCACACCTGGATTAGTCCAACCTCACTGAATGGAGAAGAGAGCTGGAGGTGAATAATAAATTCAATTTTAAGACGAATTCATGAAGCAACATGTGAGATTAATACATGGAGTTATAGTTCGCATGCTTGACACTTATAGCTTTAATGCTAGCCTCAAATCCCATAGTTTCCATAGCCATGTAAAACTTGTAAGGGGTGGTCTTAGGTATGATTGAAAAACTTAGAGCCCCATTTTTCTTAAGCGTTCCTTGTGGTACACTGGTTGCTTCATTAGCCAAACCATCCACTCCCTCATTGTTCAATCTCAAGATGTGATAAAATGAGATTTTGGCCAACTTCTTTGAAAGCTTTGACACTCTGGAGAGAATCAAAGCTAGTTTGAAGTCTTTTGAAGGTTCTTGAAGGGCTAGTGCCTTTATGACGATCCTTAAATCTCCTAAAACCACTGTATCTCTTATTCCCAAGCTTATGATGATGGAGAGTCACTTTAGTATAGCGTAAGCCTTTGCTTGGTCACTTGTTGCAATTCCAAACCCCATGCATAGGCAAATTCCTGATTTCCTTCAGGGAGCATAAACAACCCCTCCCACTCCTGACACCCCTTTCAATGCCAACTCTCACAGATTACTTCTTTGTTCATATTTACACCTGTTTAATATTGCAGTGAGTGGTAGTGGTAAACTACTATGTTGATACACAGTACGTTGGTGATACACATATTTTATGTATACAAGTGAATCAACAGCACAAAGACAACCGTTTTGGACTTTTGTTAATGTTCATTTGGCTTGAAATACATGTAGATTAATCAAAAGTTTAGTGGGCTAAAGACATGCATTTTTAATTGATAATTCAACTTTATAACATCTCTGTATAATATGGTTCAAATATTTCTTTAAAAATGAACATTTTAAATGTATAATATGGTTCAAATATTTCTTTAAAAATGAACATTTTAAATGATAGATATAATCCTCAACAATGATATTGAATGTGCATATTCATCCTTACTTCATGCTTAAGTGTTCAACCTTATAGGCCTTTTAGACTGGCAATCAAAATTAACGAGCATGAATGATTTTATAGATTCAATTTTCTTCTTTATATTTTTTGAAGTGAGGATTGTAAACCATTTATTATTCAATCAATAAAATTGTGTTTCTTAGAATATTCAAATACTAACCTTACATCATAAGGTTTTTCAATAAAATTGTGTTCCTTAGAATATTCAAATATTAACCTTACATCATAAGGTTTTTCCCTCTCTTTAGATTGATGAGGAAGGCAATATAGATTTAGTTATTTAAAATTAGATTCCCAATCTCCCAATTTGTTTTATTTTTCATTTTTATTTTATTATTGTTTTTCTACATTTTTATTTATTTTAAAATTTTTGTTTATTTATTTATTTAATTTTAATTTATTTAATTTATTTTAAAGGAAGGCGAGTGAGCCCGTTTCCAGAAGATAAAGAGAGATATTTGTTTTATTATTTACTTTTAATTTTTATTTAAAAATGTGTTTTTTTCATTAATTTTTTTAATTTTTTTTTTATTTTTGGTTTGGTTTTCCACTTGACTTCGTTTTTTAGGATTTTTCCATAAAATATATTAAAAATGGTTTTTTTGGTGTTCTCTTTTTCTAATAAACACCTAAAGTCATTAAAATTAGTTTAAAAAATATTTTAAAAACCTGATTTGTTTAAGCAAATATGAAAAAAATAAGAGAATTAAGGTTTGTTAAGAAAATATTTTTTTTTTCTTTTCTTTTATATATGATAAAGATCTTAAAAATTTACTAATATTTGGAGTGATAGAAGCTTCTTATTGAATGTCTTTTTAGTGATCTTAAAGTTCAATTGACTACAAAGAATATCAAGAGATCATTGTCGTTTGAACATACACATGATTTTTTTTTATGAAGTTTGAATCATTTCTATGTTTCTTCACTTATATTATTTTAATATGAATATTATAACAATAGTTTTTGGCTTATTTGATTGAAGTATGGATAATTCAACAATATTATATCGAAATAATTTGTTTTTAATTCAATGCAATCTTATTGATTTTTTATTAATAAGTAAAAAATACATTTGGAAGTGATATTTAATTTTTAAATTATAGAATGATATCATCATGTCGTTATTATTGTTTGGTGTTTGGAGTGATAAATTAATTTTAAAGAGGTGGACGTGTTAAGGTTGTTTATATGTTTTTTTTGCAACAATACTATGTTTTAGGCTATGGTTTAAAAAAAAATGCAATTTTAAGCTCGAAAAGAGTTGTGCTATAATTAACACCAATTTTTAGTTTGGGGGTTGATTTTAAGATTTTGGTTGTAAATGTACTAGTTGATACCGGTTGTTAAGGCTAGGTCTTAAACAAGTTGTAATTGGTAACACTATATTTTGATTCAAGGGTTGATTTTAATATTTTGATTGGAATAATAAGACCAATTGCTAAGGTCATAGTTTTAAAGAAGATGTAATTTTAACCTTGAAAAAAATGATGCTATTAGTAGCACCACCTTTTGATGTGATGGTTGTTTTAAAGGTTTTTGTGAGCAACATTCCCAGTTTTTATGGTCATGGTTGCAAAATGTTGTAGTTTTAACCCTCTTAAAAGGGTGCTACTAGTAGCACCACTTTTCAATTTGGCTACTAATTTTTGTGTTTATGATGTGAAAGCGATTTTAATATTTTGATTGTAATAATAAGACCAATTGCTAAGGTCATAGTTTTAAACAAGTTGTAATTTTAACCTTGAAAAAATTATGTTATTAGTATCACCACCTTTTGATGTGATGGTTGTTTTTAAGGTTTTTGTGAGCAACATTCCCAGTTTTTATGGCCATGGTTGCAAAAGGTTGTAGTTTTAACTCTCTAAAAAGGGTGCTACTAGTAGCACCACTTTTCAATTTGGCTACTAATTTTTGTGTTTTTGATGTGAAAGTATGGCTTTCTAGGGATAGAGTTCTCGCTTTGAGGTCATAGTGCTCATTAAGTCAATAACTATGTTACAACTTGGGATCAAAATGAGTGACATGGAGCTAGCTTGAACAAACAAAGTAGAAAAATATTTGAATTTAATGAAACCAAGGTTTTTTGCGGTCAAATCGAGCCAACAACATCCACTTCAAATAATAAAGTCGTGTCCACGGAGGAAACATTGAGAATAAAAGGTTGCTAGAGACAGTAGACCATAATTGTTTATATTTTGACACATCTATGAAAGATGGACAAAATGCAAAAGTCTAAATACTAGGAACCTTTTGTAAAGCTTCAAGGATAATACTTAGTGCTCTCTATTCAAGCCAAGATTAGAGTAAATGATGTGTGAATTCATAAAGTGTACAATGTATCTCTATCTTTCCTATCAAAGTCACGTTTTGTGCATCACAGAAGGTGAATGCATTGGAAATGAATATTTGTTAACAAACCTATTATAGATTGAAATAATTTAGTGGTATGTCAAGTATATCGATCCACTATGAAAATGTTGACTTGGGAATATGTTCCTTTCCAACTTCACATGTGCACTTGGGAAAAGGGCTCAATTAGTCCTTTTATTGAAATGGCAAACCCTTCGACTATGGCCCCATTGTTTCTAATTTCATGTATGAAAAATGAAATGCTTCTACTATGCATTGTAAACAACAATATGAAATGTATCTAACTAATATTGGTCATGAGCACTAACTAACGATGATAATACCACTCATATTAAGAGGAAAAGTCTACAATTTCCATAAAAAATGAACCTACATTGAATATTCCCATCTTCTTCATGAAGATTGAAACACTTGACTATTGAGATAACTTCTTTGTGATTGAACCAACAAAATGAAATGAAACTAGTTACTCTGAAACAATTGAAACATAATAATAAAGTGTTTTCCATGCTTAGGAATGATCTATTCCTCCCTCTCATTTTTTTGTTTGGTGTGATACTTTTGATTTCTTACTTTTAGGTTTGGTTCAATCAATATAGTAGCAAAATTTTGATAGGTAACTATGATAGCTACCTATTCTCCCTTGAAAAATGATTTGGAACCAATATTTGAACCGTTCAAATAGAAACACTTTTCACTGGAGAACTCAATGATCAATTGTTCACCAAAACTGAAAGTAAAGATCATAGTGGAGAGAGATCCTATAAAAACAACTTTTGATAAATGGGCCAAACTTGGGCATTTCTCAAAGACACTAGCTAAAGGTGGAAGATGTTTCCTATACGGGATAGAAGTGAAAACCAATAGTTGTAGAGGTAGGAATAATGGCACTAGAGATAATATTGTTTCTAGAAAGAAGAGAACTTGAAGGTCATTCAAGCTTTTCTTGGGTGTATGACATGGGTTACTTTGGTGCTGCAGTGCTTGGTATGCAGACATTAGCTCAAGGAATTTTCTCTACCCTATTTTACCTTGAAAAAATTGTATCACCTTCTATTCTTGAACCAATAACCATATTTTGGCTAACCTATCCTCCTCTGCCCCTTGGGACCAACGAGGGTTAGTACCAGAATATTCCCTATTGTCTAATGACTACGCCTTTCAACATGATATTAGACTCACAACATAGATGAGAATAATACATTACTAAATACAAGTCATCAATCAAAGACCTTAAGCACCTAAGAATAGTTTAGAAAATACTAAAAGACTATATATCAAATTTGATGTTAACATGTAAAAGATAAGTGATGAACAAAGTAACAAGAGAATATTCTACATGATACAATGCTACAACCCAGAAGCACGAAGATAGTTGGGAGAGGTGGGAATAGCCCACAACTAGGCTCATATGTGCGAGAGTATCAAAACTTGGCTAACAATGGCTTCTTATTAATATATGAAAATATCATCCAATGCCAACAAGAGAGTCCTTTGCATGAATGCGATGATTCTATTTATAAAATTTGTATATGACCTTTGGATTTTCAATTCTTCAACTCTTGGCTACCCCATCTTAGACTCTTCAACTAATACAAAATTATCCCCCCCACATTGATTATTCATCACAAATGTGAGGATAATGTTCAGTAAAATATTTTAACACTACACAATTTTCCCAATTCATGTGAATTTCAAACAAATTTGTCTTCCCCTTGCATTGATGTTTTAACGCACACATGAAGATTAAGTAAAAGAAGAAGACTAAACATTCCACATTTTATACCTTTTCTGATTTGCCATCATCAAAATCCACCCAAACAATCTTTTCTAGAAATGCAATTTTAGTTGGTTGAAATTGTTGTTTTTAATGTAGAAATAGTTTCAACAACCTTGAATACACTTACTATAACCAGATTGTGCAATGCTAATGTATGATATTTGCAATTCCAACTATTCAAAAATTATTTTTGTCGGATTTTAGCCAAAAAATGTTGGTTTCCCTTCCCATTATTTTGAGTGACCAAAAAACAACCAATTCATAACATGCTTACACTACTACTTAATTAAAATGTTCATGATTACAAATTCTTTTTCCCACCCAAGGTGAGACTTGTAATAAAAATAAATTTGACTCTCCTTGAATACATGTCGAGGATAAGTTCTTTGATTTTGACTTGTTTCCATATACGTCCAAGCTCTCTTGTAGTGAATTTGACTGTCTTGTTATTGTGTACATCCAAGTTCTCTTCTAGTGAATTTGATTTCACCTTTTTGTTGTCTCTTCTGATTGTGATGCATTACATCTTACACCATTACACTTGTAAGCAATGTGTTCATGAAAAGATGGAACCTTCATTTACAAATTAGCAATATATCTCTATTTATATTTCATGAACAAAAGGTATATGGAGATGAAACTTACTAGATAAGAGCAACACAAAACTCATGCTAGATGTATAGTTATGTCAAATAAAATCTTGCACTAAATGTATGAATCTTTTCATCTTAATTAGTATATTTTTTTGTTAATAAGACAAACAAAATATTTAGGAAAATATTCAAACATATGCATATGAACTCGACACACGATGCTTTAATGGTGTTTTAATGATTGTGAATCTTTAAAACAAGTTCTTTTAAATACATTTCATCCATCAAACATTGAGTGTTGTAAATTTTAATCAATTTATTATTTTAATTTAACATGACAACATGAAAATAAACAAATCAAAGATGTAGGCAATGGGTAGTGAAAACATCTACAACAGAGATAATTCTTAATACCTAAACTCTTTCCAACAATGTAAAAGAGTGCCAAAGTAAGAAAGAAAACAATGTGAATCCCATAACTCAAAAAGTTCAGTCTTAGACAACAAAAAAATCACATATGAAGGGTGTGCATAGGTTATTATAGCCAATATGTTGCATGGGAAACCCAAAATTTAATGGATGAGAATAATTTAATGCAAGGAAATAAAACTGTCAATGCCCACTTGATCTACAAACCAATATCATCTATTAGCAACTATGAAAATGTAGTAGTGGCTTCTTTGAAATGCCAAAAACATGAAAGAGACTTACAACATGATTTTATGAGTGAAAATGCATTGTTGGCATGGTATGATTAGTAAGTGTTTGTCTAGGGTTATCTTTGGTGGTGCTTGTTGGTTGAAATGGATTCAAACAACTATGCCATTGCAAGAAAATAATGGAAAACACTCACCTACTTCCCAACACTGGAGAGGGAGCTCGTCTATGGTGAATTAGAAACTAAAGGTGATGACTCTCTTACTTGGTACATCAATGTTCTCTCAAGAAATCAAATAGATGTTCTAGGGAAGTTAGTTTTTGATGGACTATAGCATTTTAATGAAACTTGTTGAGTTTCTAAATTTGAACCATATTGTTGAAGTGGAAATGCACAATAGACTGGCTTTATCGACCAAATGTAAAATCTTACTCACACTTTCATATCCTTTTGTGAGCTAGGATAGGATGAGAAATATTTTCCATTAAATATCTACGAGACAACCTCATCTTGATCATAGAGTCACAAATGAATAAAAAACTTTGCTTGTTAACCATTAAATTGACAATATCACTTGGTATTTTAGCTTTGTAAAGCCATAACTCATTCTCACAACCTCAAGATGATGCACTTTTTATTGCATGGTGTAGAGGAGAGAATTTTTTTTCAAGGAATGGTTAAGTGTCTTATTCCACCTTCGTATTGATGGTTTTCATAATCCATAACCCCAAAATTGCCTAGGTGATAGGAAAATTTTTAATTTGTGTTTTTGTACTTGTGGGACTTTGAATTGAATTATTTATATTTCATTGAGTTTATAGGCCATAAATGAAATCTATGATACCACATGAAAATAAATAGACATCTGAGAGAAATAAAATAATCAACCAAGAACATAGGAACACATTATCATGCATGAGATTTATCATGGAAAACCCAAATTGGGAAAAACTAGCTAATAGATCTATTAGTTCCTTGACCAAACCCGATCAAGCCGACCAACCTACTGGCCCTGACCAAGTGAGCCTTCACCGCTCATGTTCTGGCACATTACAATGTAGTATCACCATCCTCTTAAAGGATTTTATAACATGCAATCCATGCGCTCTAAAACCACGGGTCACGAAAACCACCCAAAACTACAATTGTTCAGCTAACAACTTTAACTCTTTTACCAAGTCAAGTTTAATCTAATATTCTCCCCTTTAAACTTGATTTGGAGTTTCCCATGACCAAATCTACTAAACTGGCCAAGTGAGTCTGCACCAGTCACCTTCAGGCCCTACCACCCTCAAAATTTACAACCAAGGTATCGAGAATCCCTCATGCTCCCCCTATCACCTAGATCTACATCTAGACTTTACTAGTAAGTTACCAAGGGTACACATTCCTAACCAGGTCAGATAGTCATATGCCCATTACATGCAATAAATATTTCAACTCTATTATAATAATAACAAAAAAAATCATTATTGCTATCCTAACACTTATGTCGTCATCCTCTCGCCTTGTCATCACTTTCACCTCTAGATCTTGATGCTGACTTCTTGGTAGATCTAAAAATTGTTAGAGCAATCAATTCTAACAAACTTTACACTCACAGATTAAGTTGACTAGGCTCAATATGCATTTTTTACAAACCCCAAGAACTTCTTCCTTTGTCCTCTGCAACTCCCATAATCACCATTTACTTTAGGGTTTTCTTCCAATATGTGAAATGGATCCTACCAAATGTTATTCCAGGGGCTCCAACCGTGCCCTAAAATGCTTGGCACAAAGCCTTGACAAGAAAAACCAACCAAATCGACAACCTCCTTGATCAGCTCACGGGGGCCAAATACTTCAATAAGATTGATATGAACTCTGGCTACCACCTGGTCCCAATAGAACAGACAGATGTATGGAAGACCACCTTCAAGTCAAAATAAGGTATTTTTGAATGGTTGGTCATGCCCTTTGGTTTGTCAAATGCTCTAGAAACTTTTATGAGGATGATGGACAATATCTTACGACCTTTCACCAATACTTTTGTAGTGGTGTATCTGGATGATATCCTCATCTACAAAAAGACTTGGGCGAAACACTTGCAGCATATTCAACAGGTTTTGCACACCCTGCGACATCACAAACTATATGCGAACTTGTAAAAATGCTCCTTCGGCATGGAAAGGGTCCATTACTTAGGCTACATCATTGATCAACATGGTGTGCATGTGGATCCAACCAAGATATAGGTCATCCGTGACTGGCCAACCCCATTTTGTTTCAATCCAATATAGTTCCAGGACCTAAGAGCTATGAAAATAATAGAAGAAGCTTGAAAAAAACCAAGCCAAGGATAACCCTTATTTGTGTGGGAGGAAACGTTGAGAGACAATTTGCACTAAAAAAGTGGGAAAACAACTCTTTTCTCCAACCATTCCAGAAAAGGACAAAGATTCAACAACAACTCCAAAATATTTAATCCACCATGGAAACTCAAGTAGTATCCTTGTAGAAAATAGAGGAGGAGCAATCTTTATTTAGAAATCTTTATATAGCATTAAAAAAAGAGGAGGAACATTAGATGATAAAATCTTGGACCTGTGGTGCCTAAAAGTGGGAGACAAAAATAACACCTTGCTCCACAAGAAAACAATATTTAGACAACAAAGAAAAAATGTGCAAGAGATAAACCCTACCTTGGGTGGAAGGATATCAAAGTTTGAAGAAATCAAAGGGTAGCTTATTAGCAGTTCAAAGATTTGTATACAGAAGAGGAAGATTCATCATTTGAGGACACTTAAGTGATGCTTAAAGGGATTCCAAGAATGGTCTCAACAAATATTCATAAAGAGTTGGTCAAAAAATCAAGGAAGATGAAAAAGTAAATGTAATATGAGACCAAAACTAGAAAAATCCCCTTTCCTAGATGGGTTTACAATCCCTTTTTACTAATCCTTTTGGATTATAATCAAGGATTGTTTATTCCAAATTTTAAATAGATCAAGGAGGAAGCCAAAGTTGGGAGGAGGAACTAAACCATTCTTTCTTTCTTTCATTCCAAAAGAACATAACCCAACCTCCTTTTCAATATTTATCCCTATCTCCTTATGTAAAATATTATACAAGATCCTAACAAAAATACTAGAAAATTGCCTGAACAAGATCCTTTCGAATCTAGTCTTTGAAAATCAAGGAGGATTTCTCTAAAAGAGGAAGATTATTGAAAACATTCTATTAGTTTAACAAGCCATTCATTCTAGTAGGAGCAATCATGAGAAGGGGATTATAGACCATATTGACATGATTAATGCTTTTGATAGGTTACACGATTATTTTTAATTTGACATATTACATATGTTTGGTTTTGTAGAAATTTTCATCCATTGGGTAAATTCATGCATAGGATGTCCATATATAACACCTTTATTTAATGATAGGCCAATGACCTTGTACATTAAGAGAGGACTGAGACATCATAATGGTAGATTATTTAAGAAAGAGATTAGAATAGGAACAATTTGTTGGGTAATTGAAATGAATTACTATAGTTTGGGGCATATAAAAATTGAGCCATTCACAATTTGCGACTGACACCTTGGTTATGGGTAGTGCATAAGTGGTTACATCAATGCAATTTAAGGTGGTTTTGGATCAATTCATAAATTCCATAGAAGGCTTGTTAAACAAGAATGAAAGTAATATATATGGTTGAAACTCTCCTCAACCATTATTGCAAAGGATAACTAGAGTTTTTGAATTCTCTTTGATCCCTCTTTAAGT
Organism: Picea sitchensis; assembly: GCA_010110895.2. Classification (NCBI taxonomy): domain Eukaryota; kingdom Viridiplantae; phylum Streptophyta; class Pinopsida; order Pinales; family Pinaceae; genus Picea; species Picea sitchensis. Next base: position 262,106 of record SNQJ01S0005183.1, read on the forward strand.
ATTTAAGTATCCCAATTGCACTATAGAGTCCAAAGACATATGATTGGTAGCCAATGCTTTAGAAAATCCAAAACAAAATGCAACAATGGGGTCTCAACAGTTCAATTTTGTTGGAAGAATGATCTTGATTAAATCAATGCTATGATCCTTGCCTATCTATCAAGGGTCCCCAATGTCGACTATGGTTGGGATAATGTAGTGGATAGGAAGAAATATCCATAAATTTGTTTAGTAATGGGAAAAATTAACTTCTAAAAAGTATCATCTTATAAATTGGAATATAGTGATGGAGTGAATGGACAATGGTATTCCACCCAGATTGGGTGCCATATGACCACGCCGACCAAGATGAAGCGAAAAATGGTGGGGAGATGGGACATGATGTCTACACACGTGTTGTATTGTCTACAACACCACTTCTTATCACCTCTCCTAGACGAGCGACCTAGATGCATCATGCTGTTGAATGGGAGGGAGAAGGAATAATTGAGCATGATGGTCGACAATATAGTTAATTTCTCAACCATTCATACATGAAAATGAATTGTAACAATCATACACCCAGAATAACATTCATTAAATCACACATAAAATGAAGTTTGTCCAAGTATTTGGGACAATTTCTATCTTCTCTATTCATTCATGAAAAGCAAATTACATAGTGTTTCTACTACTCATACTCTACTCTACTCTTCTCCCTATTCTATTTCTTACATTCTCCCTATTACAATGTAATACTGGAAAACTATCTAAGGACCGACTCTATGAGCTCTCTCGTCCTGTTTTGAAATCTATCATTTCAAATTCAAAGCTATTACCTACTCGATCCTATTACAATAACTACTAGTTATTGCCAGATAGAGTCGACACTCCATATTTGCAATTTGTTACAGTCCTTCAAGACTTTACAAACAAGTTACATTTTTAAAATGCTGTTACAAAAATATCCCAACAACCGATTTAAATTCTGAAATTAATGCTCGATTTGAAATTCTGTCATTGCTGAGATGTCATTCGTTTGCCTCCACGTGTGCACTGTTGACTTTGAAGGCAATGCTCCTGCATCAGGGAGAAGACCTAAGATTGAAGTTGAAATGGAGATAGTTTTCATTATGAGGATCTTATATTTGTTCATCGAGTCTAATCCAGAAATCATTATGTGGTGGGTTATGGTTATTCAGTGTTTTCATAGCAAGGGTTCACTATGGGGATTTTCTCGAGGTTCCATGGCCCCCCAAAAAATAAAAGTGGATTTAAATTAAGAGAAGAAGGCTTAGGCTATCCTAGTTGCAGATGTGGTGGCCATGAATTACCAGTTCGAGTTTGACCTGACTGATAAGGAGGCCATGCAGGAATTGGAAGTTGAGGTTAGAGATAGGCATGATCAGATTGGGGATGAAATTGCAGATGAACAAGTTGGGGACATTATCCTTGACCTGGGATGTAGCAGAAATATGGAAACAAAATTATATTAAACGATGGATTTAAATTGGCATACAAAAGCAATGGTAGCCAAAGCAAGAAGCATTAGGAGCAAGAAATTTGGAATCTGTAGAAGCGAATGGAAGCTTCGGAGAGTCAGCCTACTTTGTCGATATTTATGGTTTCATGGCTTGTGAAGAAGCATAGAGGGGTCTTCCATGTTTTCAAAGGATAGAATGCTTCCTAAATATCCAAGCCCCCACCGATGCGATATCCTTTTGCTGGTACTCATCCCAATGAGGCTCCCTAGGTTCACGTGCTTGATGAGTGATGGGTATTTCCTAGTTCTGCATTTTTCTACTTTGGGTTTACTAGATTATCTCTATTTGTTCTATAGTTTTGAAGATACTGGTGTAGATTGGTCATACATATATTATCAGCCTAAGTATGACAATACTAGCTTTATTGATAGCTATCCTAGTTTCCCTTTGGGCAGACTAGCAAAATGTGGTTTATTTTTTAAAGAACATATAATGGCTGCCATAGCTATATGCATCTATATACCGTCATTTTATGAATATAAACTCTTTTTCTTAATTACAAAAAAAATAATGGAGAAAGGTAGTCTAGATATCAAGGATCCCTTGTTCATGAACCTTGCAATGGGAGAAAAAATGTTGTGGATGTTGAGATTTTATTTAATTTTGAAAGTTATTCCTAAGTGTAATTGTACTGGTCATGACCTAGAGAAGGTTGACTTGATAAGTCATTGTGAAAGTGTTTATTAATAATTCATTTTGAAAGGGTTTATTGATAATTCATTGTGAAAGGGTTTATTGATAAGTCATGTCTTTTAGGTCTTTTAGAGTATAAATAGAGGTTATATCAAGTCATATTGTAATATCACATTGAACATAAGTACAAGAGTGTAGTGCACACTTACTAGGAGGCTATTCTTGGTTCGTGTCTGAGTCTCTTTGGTCTTGATTTCATGAAAGAGAATTGTATTCCATTGTACATGTTGGAGGAATCTATTCTGAGGAAAGTTTGCAAGGTTTTCTACACCTTGAGGGTTTACCTGAGGATATATCTTGTTGTTATGTGGATATCTATATTTTAGTTGTGATTCTTTTGCATATTAAATAATAATAAAAGAATATATACAATATCATCTCATATAGAAAATTCAACATGGTATCAAAGAAGGACTGGGATAACTCTCTCACAGGAGGGCCTAGGATCTTGAGAGGAGTCACCCACAACGCCCAACAGTACAAATATGAATGGAGGAGCGTCGCCTTGTTATTGGAGAAAAAGATATATCCATTGTTCTAATTAAAGGAGGAATCACTGTTGTTTCTTAAGAAATATATTGTTGGTTCCTTCATATGAGTGTTTTTAGTGGTGTGGGACTCTACTGACCCTGCTGTGAGAATGATAATGAAAAGGTAGAATTCGTTGAAGTGTTGTTGCATTGGAAGTCATGAGGTTGGGGAAATTAAGGAATGCTTATTTCTCTTGATGCACAAATCTGCTACAACGTGGGATCGAGCCACCAATGTGCTAAAGGAGATGAGAGCGTAGTGAGAAAACCATGTTGAGTGAGCCACGATGTGTGTAGCTCTGCCATGGAGGTGTTGAGTTCCATAATGATGCCTGGGGATACGAGTGTTTTTCTAATTACAAAATCATTAAATTCTTCCATTTCATAATAATGGAGAGCGCGTTGGACCACGAGATCACGTGTTAAGAACCAAATATCAATATAGCATAGAAAACCCTCAGAAAAAGTACTCAACGCCTTGAAAAAGAGATAATTTCAGATAATAAGCCTCCTTGAGGGGGAAACCTCCTTTTACCCCACTTAAATGTTCAAGT
>SNQJ01S0005184.1:46397-103041 GCA_010110895.2 Picea sitchensis
GACAGCCCTGGTGTTTGGATCTGGCGTTGGTCGCTGGTTTTGTTTGTTGGGTGCCCCTCTGCTGTGAAGAAAGGCTCGACGCTTTTTTTTTGTTTGTTTGTTTATTAATAGATTTTTCGTGCAGCGCGCGAGCTCCTCTGTCGTGGCTTCGCGTGGGCTTTGGGTGCTGGACTGTGTGTTGGTGCTGGCGCATTGGCAGCCCAGCCTTTCCACTTGTGAGTTCAACGGTTGGTGCGCTTGCTTTGGTGTAGCTCCCGGGTGCTTGACTCGTTCGGGTTTCATAATGAAATAGAGTCGAACCCCAACCCCTTGTGATTGGTCGGGTGTTGTGCAACTGGATATCAGTTTAGAAAACTTTCACGTCCATTTTGAATACACCCAAATTTGAGAGCCCACCCATTATGAAAAGATTATGGGCAAATAGTCATACCGGGGGTTTGTGGTTTGTAGTCATACATGTAATGCAAAAAGAATATCTCCACTTGGGCTCCTCCTCCATGTGACTTTGCTCGGTTCTTAGTCTATGGCTTTGGATAATCCTCGAAACATGGAGAGAATGGCGGAAGAGACTGGGAATTCCATTCAAAGAATAGGTTTGTCGGTGCTTTACCCGGTGAGACATCTCATGGTTGCTCTGTTCATGCATTGGGTGGCCGAGCATATATCAGTGTCAGTTTTGGTGGACATTACCATGAAAGCTCTGTGTCCTGGGAGCAATTCTTGTAGTGAAGTCATTTATCTCACGGACACACAACATATGGTACGTTTAAATTGCTTTAAGATTGACATTTACCTTCTCCTATTTCTTGTAAATTTATAAACAAAGAGAGCCTTAATGGAAGAATGATATAAAGTTCTAATAAATGCCTCCGGTTTTTAGAACTGAAAATACAACTGAAGTTTAAAATGAGAAAGAATCTTGCTAACTTGGAGTTTGTTTATGATGACGATATTTTATTTATATTATTATACAGTTGAGTCTTTACTGCTGGGGAAGTGTACAACTGGTTTATTTGGCAGGGGCAGTGGTCCTTATTTTGGAGAATTGTGGCAAATGAAGCCTGCTTCCAAGATTTGTAGTCGTAGATATGATCTGTCTCTCGAAGCTTCTTACTACTTCAGTTTTCACCAGGTTTACAGGGTTGAATCTGATTATATAAAGCAGTCAGCATATGGCTTTGTTTAAAGGCATTACGCCCACAATGAATGAATTTACGACATTTTTTTTTAATTAAAATTGTTGTTTTAATTCAAAATTAAAGTTCTGTCTAAAGTCTCATTAACTGACATGGCCTCCATCCATAATTGTCTAGTTCCAGCTCTATATAATGTTCATAACTCGTTCTTCCTTAAGTTAAAGAATATGAAATCGCAAATATACATATTGTGTATATTGCATAACTGGATTTTTTTTTTTACACACTCAATTGGTATTCTTGGATGTTTTCTTTGCGTGAACTGATTAGCTATGGAGGGTTTATCTTTTATTTTATTTTTTGAAAGTAAGCTCTAAGCTCTTTTAGGGTTTTTGATCAGTCTGGGAGGAAGAAGGTTCGAGAGCCTAAAGAGGAGACTGTTACACTAGGTCCTATTGTTCGAGAGAATGAGCAGGTGTTTGGAATGGCGCACATATTCACATCCTTCAAGGTTTAACTGTACTGTGAGACATTTGTAGATCTTGATCAAATTAAAATGAGTCATGTCATCTTCAATAGGGGTCATATGCATATTGTGTTTCCCTTTTTATATCATAAGGGTTGGTTTATTACAGCCATTTCACCTACTTCATTTTAAACCACAAAGAATTGAAAGAATACCTTGATTATCTTCCTATAGGGTTGAAAGAATTGCTTGCAGAAGGTTTATATTATTGTGAACTTCAAATTGGTCAGACTTGCTTAGATTAGTTCAGTGATTCCTTTACATTAGCGTGCTTCCTTCACAATTTCAATATGTGTATTATTTATATTTATAACTGTGTTAAACTATATATATATTTTTTTCAGTATGTATATTATTATTTAGATTTATATCTGTGTTTGTGGGCTTTGCTTGCAGGTTAGGTGGAGGTGGAGCTTGCCCAGATTTGTATACATTTATGCACACACTCTCTCATTTTTCTATATACAGAGTGTTGATGGGTGGGTAGGTGGGCCTTTGGTCCCTGATTTCAAACTACGACTCCGATACCATGTGTAAGAACCTAATTGAATTAAGCCTAATAAAATTCATAATTTTAAACATTACGATTATTCAGCATAAACAATAAGCAATTTCATTCAGCATATAAGCAACAAAAATTTAAATTTATGAACAACAATCTAATAAATTACATAACAACCACATAACCCAACAAATTCATGAATATAGATACCTCTGGCTGATGCTATTTTCCCAATATCCGGCTGTCCTCTTTGTTGCTTTGCCCAAAACTCTGCCTGATGCTCTGACCAAACCCTGCCCAAAACCGACTAACCACCCATCCAGCTAGGAGCAGCCTATCCATCTCCCTAGCTCCAGGATTCCGTGAGGATTCCTGGCCCCCGAGCCCAAAACTCCCAGGAATCTGGTGCCCCCTGCAACAGTTCACCCACCCTTCAAAACCAGAAAAATATTCCCCAGAAAATACAGTCCTCCTCTGTAATAATGCTCCTCTCCCCAAATTTTCATAATCACTCCCAAAGGCCTCAGCCCAGTCATATCCCCCCATTCACTGCCTCCTCCTTCATTTAAGGCCACCCACCTTATCCCTCCATTTATTACCTTATCCTTCCATTTATTACCTTATCCCTCCACTCAATGCTCTATCCCCTGTCATATGTAAAGTCTTGTAATAAATAAATTAAAGTTATTAAGCCCTTTAATTCATTACCCAAACCTTTAATGAGTCAATTAATTAATTAGTTAATCAATCAACATATATAAACAATTAATAAATAAATAATTAATTAATTAATATTATTGATAAATAATCATTGTTTAACTAAAATATATTAGGACAGTTAATTATTTAATTAACTATACTTGATAAACCTTATGCAACTATTTAACTAGGGTTGTTACATGGAGGACCTAGTGATTTGGTAGGCCCTTGGATGGGATATTCAATAAACAAAAACACAAGTAACCTTATTGATCTAGTGTCCAACTTACCTCCTCTGGATGAGGAATGTCCTCAACCTTGATGGGCTTTCTGGGAATGTCTATTTCTTTCTTTTGAATGTCAATGCCCGAGTAGACAATATGGCAATTAGAAAGTCCCCTCATCTTTTTCGTCTAATGTCTGCCACTATTTTACCTTCTCCTTTAAGTGCTTAATCTCAATGTGTGTCTAACCATTAGTTACTGTTGAGAACACTTGATTCTTTTTGTTTGGTGTCATTCTATTTTTAACTGTAAGTTTGGTAGTTACTCTACCAAGAATCTCTATTCTAAGAGAAAATGGAGTGATTTCAAAGAGCATTAACTTCTCTACATCACCCTGAAGAACACCACCTTTTATGGCGACACCCAGTGCCACTACATCATCTAGAATAATGCCTTTGATTGGATCCTTACCAAACAATTCACCAATTAATTGTCAAGCCTTCAACACTCTGGTCATTCCTCCCACCAATAATACTTCATCTAACTCCAAAGGAGTCACACCAATAGCCTTCATGCAATCCTTACAAGGTCGCTTTATTCTTTTTATCAAATGTCTGACAATAATTTCAAATTTTGATCGAGTCAATGGAATATTTAAATGTTTTTCACAAGAGGCATCTATTGTGATGAAAGGTGGATTAATATATTTCAAAGTGGTCGAAGAAAGCTCTATATTATCTCCCTCAACGACTTCTCCCAACCTCTGCACAACAAGCATATCTTTTGATAAATTGATACCTTTGGTTTTTTTGAACTCCTCCATTAAATATTGCAATAGTGCGTTATCAAAATACTCACCACCCAAGAAAGTATCACCATTTGTAGCCTTAACCTCAAACACATTATTTGATATGTCAAGGATAGACATGTCAAATGCTTTTCCATCAAAATGAAAAGTAACCACCAACCCTTCATTATTATTCTTCCCATATGACAGAGCAACAATAGTAGGTTAATTAATAATTCGTTTTACTTCAATCCCATCAATTCTTCCTATATCTTTGGTTGTCTGCCTTTGTGCATCATTAAAATATGTTGGAACAATTATAATAGCCTTTGCAACACTCCTTCCAAGATAAGATTCTACATTTTCTTTCATTTTTTGTAAAACAAATGCATCAATTTGACTAGGGGGTATAATGGACAAGCATCATAATCGATGTACTTCCCATATATAACTTGACATCACTCATCAAACATATGTTGCACCAACCTTCTATTATCTGGCACCTGTTTAATGGATTTAAACAAGAAATTGACAATGTGCCCTAACTGGCTTTGTTTGAATTTCTCCTTCATAGAAGGATCTGCGATGTCAAGGTTTGAATCCTCTGTTGGATTACTGAGAGGGGGGGTGAATCAGTAATAACGTAATTATAATCCTTTTCTTCAAATGTTATATCAATGTAGAATTATTATCCAATAATGAGCAGTAATAAATAAACAATCACACACATACACAGTACACCAGTGTATAATGAGCAAGAATAAATAAACAATCACACACATACAATGCATAACTGTTTTACATGGAAACCCAAATCTGAGAAAACCATAATGCTTTTCTTATATGTCTTGAAGAATTACATTCATTGGAAGCACCAACTTCCTTTGTTTTCCAAATTAACCGGAAGGAGGCTCCAACCCCTAGTTTCTCAGCTACAACTTGAGGGGAAGCTCCAACTCCCAAATCTATGGCTACAACCAAAATGAAGTTACAACCCCCTATGTTCAAGCACCAACTTAAACCACTGAGGACAACAATCCTCCCAAACACCTCCCAACCACCCTAGAATATAAGTAGAATGATGGAACCACTGCTACACTATCATCAGATATATACCACTGTAAACTTGTACCAATAAATCTAAACCATGCATCAACCCTGTATCAACCTGGTATTCATAAACAAGTGCATCAACCATGCACCAACCCGTAATCAACCCGTATTTCATAAACAAGTGCATCAACCATGACCAACCTGCACTATAAACAAGTGCATCCAACCATGTACCAAGTGCATGTTCCAATTATGTGTCAACTACTCATCAACTATGAATCATCAATATGTACCACCAACATCATCAACTATACACTTGCATGTATGTGTCAACCTTCATCAACTACTGTCTCAACCATGTACTCAACATGTGCTACAAACTAAAAGCTCCTCATCAATTTCTATCATCCAAATCAGATTTGTAGCTCCTCAGAATAGACCCGTGTATATGATCACATTCCTACAAACCTTCCTTAACTTTTAAAACAAGAGACTAGCATTTTTTACTCAAACTTTTCTTAGTCTCACATGCCTCGCTTTGGATTAGTCAACATCCCTAACTTGAAGTAATCATAACTTTGAACTGTGAATGTATAAAGATCTGAAACCGATAATAACAATATTCTTTCAGTGTGTTTTATGTAATTCATCGAAGTGGGTATAAATTACTTGAACCCTCCTTAAAAGGAGTTATAGCAAAAATGGTACACCTTGATGAATTCTGGCTTACTCTAGAGAGCCAAATCTTGTAGAGATTGCCCCACAAAAATATTTGATAAAATGATCTGAAACTATTACACAAACATACTCATAGACTATAAATTCCCAACCAACACAATTTGTCTCACTAAATTTTGATCTATTATGAAGAAGTTATGACGTTTTGACCAGAAACACTTGTTTTAGACCTGGCTGTGGATTCAGCCACAAAGCCTATTTTCCACAGAGTGTAACTCCTGAAATACAACGACCCACAAGCTGAATTTCTTTAACCACAGATACTTGATATGTTTTCTCACTTGTATAGAAATTTTTGGATCTGAATCATTATATAAAAAAAGCTATAGCGAAAATGGTGAGATGATCCTCAAAATAACATACCTTAGAGCACCATCAAAAGAATTTATCCTTCCAGATTTCGGCCTTATTTCTCTTCTTACACTCACTCAGAATTTCCTGGCTTAGATATCATTTGTATACCCTCAGACACCTATAGATATCCAATATGCCTGTGACTCAAACGAGAGAGCCTCATTTCCATTTGCCACCTGCCAGCTTCCCTTAAAAACATCTTCAGGTCACTTGGCCCCACTTTCCCATTTTAGGGTTGGGTCCACTTCTAATTCCTCTCCATAAATTTTTATTGAAATAATTTATTTTGTATTCACTTGAATTATAATACACTCATCACTTCACTTCTATTATTTACCTTTTAAAAATCTCTTAAACCACTTTTGATTACTTTTGACCTTTTGGGGCTTCATGACAACATATGAGGGTCCTCCAACTGATAGCTTACAACTCTAAACCGCGGAGGAGTTATGTGGATCGTCACATACCACCAGAAATGGTAATGACATGTACTATCCATATATAATAGTATTATTCTAAAAAATATATCATAACTCATACCTACTCCATCAAACAAACTTAGTCCATTACCCAAACCTGGTCTCCAACTTCTCATGGCTATAACTCTATAACCACGAGGAATTATGTGGACGCTCCACATACCACCCGAAATTACATGACAAGAAATATCCATTCAGGATATTTTAATGACAAATTTACCTTCCTTCATCTCATTATGATTCCACAATTAAGCATGGGTTCTCTTACTCCACAAAGCGTCTTCCCGTGAGGGCTTTCACCAGAAGGGGACCACTGTGGAGTTCATCCATATTTACTTCTTATCAACCATGAAAAAACAATAATGAGTCATATTTACATGAAACACTATTGGGTCCATTACCCAAACCTTTGTGCTACGGGTCTTTCTTCAAGGGTTGACATCAATGACAACCAACCTTAATCAACATCCTCCACTACATTGACAACAATAGAGTGGTTGTTGATGTGAGGGAGACATTGGTTAGGAAAAGGCTCTATACAGGACTTCAAGGATGAGAGACCCTCGTTCGATAAACTCTACCCATGCATGTTTCTTGGAAGGAACACATTGCATCTCTAGTGTACCTTCTTGATTACTATAGACTTGTATGTCTTCTGCAACATCAACTTTATCATCTTCATCATTTTTTTATCATGGTCATTTTATCTTTACCAAATATATTTGTCTTGTGCATTTTTTGGTAATCGTTATCATCATGGTATTCATTCCTCTCTTACAATTTTTCTTTCCTTGGACTCTACCTTTTGAGGCCATTTTGCCAGATTTCTTGTTGTCCTTTATGAGTTACTCCTTCCTTTCATTGCAAAATTATGTCTTCCTTTAATTCCTCAAGAGCATGTGGTGTAAAGTCTTCGACAATTGGGAGAACCCGATGGTCCTCTTCTCCATCCAACATGGAGGGCTCGAACAAACTTAGATACTCCACAATCACCACTGAACTAGTCTACATATACACAGGAAGTCTCATTCTGAAGGCATTCTTGTTCACTTGCATAATGATGTCAAAAGGTCCATGTCTAAGGGGGTTGAGTTTCTTTTTTTCTCTTTACAAATGCTCCTTGAGGAGGTACAACGACACATTATCTCTAACATCAAACTTATTATCTTCATTGTGCTAGGCATGTTCGCCTTTATACTTCTTTGGCTTTGATCAAGTTGCTCCTATACCTTTAGATGTTTATGCATGATCTTGTCCATAAATGTGCTTTCCTTCTTCTCATCTCCTTACAACTCTGCTTCATCCTTCTGTTTGTTGATATTATGGTAGTTGTGGGAGGTATTAACCTCCATGTGTAACCTTTGGCTAGAATAGAATATTCCGGAAGCAAGAGAAACCCTAAACAAATATTTAAAAACCCTAGAAGACAAGTCGGCTCAGTAGAATAAATTATATTAAAGTATTACCCTCCAGAAAGAGAAGTCAACCTAGATAGGTGACAAGGAGCACTATAAATAGGAGGCGGTTGAGCTCATTTGTACTCACTCACTTCACTCACTCTCTCAAGCATAGTGCAAGTTTGGAGTTGCAGCTGGAAGAATGGAAGGTGGATCTTCTAGGGTGATTCTTGGTCTCTCTCTCCAGCGCTATCTAGCCTAAGATATGCGGCCTACCTTCTAGTATCTCTTGGTACTCTTGGTGAAATACTTTGGTGGTTCTCTGGTATTCTTGGTGGTATTCTTGGTAAGTGTAACTGCAACTGTTGCAGTTGAGTATTGTTCTTGTTATTTGGTTTTGGGACTTTCTGTCTCATGTGCTATCTTTGGAGAAAGGTGCGCTCTCTTGACCATTTGTTGGTTCTAGTGTTGCTTTCAGAATCATTCTATTTGTCAAAGGCTAAGGTGCTCGGTGGTGGTTGTGTGCCTATGGTTGGGTGACAATATTGTGATATTGTCTATGGTAAAACGAGAACATCAATATTTTAATAGGTTATGGGCCCACACTACCTTTAAAACAGTCTAACCACTGGAAGGTAGAGTGGGAGTTCTTTGTAAAGCTCGTTGTAGCACCAGTTGCAACTACAACTAGGGTTTCTGATTTTGCAGTTGTAATAAACCCTAATCTTATTCTTTGGGCACCTTAAGTGAAGTGTTGGAGCTAATTTATGGATACTCTAGTGCGCCCTATCCTAGCGCACCCTCTGGTGTGCTCAACCAACAAAAACGTCAAGTTTAAGTTATTGGTTAAAGTCAAAGTCAAAAGTCGACTGGTCAAAGTCAAAGTCAAAGGTTGACTTTAAGTCAAAGGTTGACTTTTGGTCAAAGTTGAAATTTCATGGTTTCTAGCTTGCTCTAATCATTGAATCTTTTTTATTTAGTTTCTAACCTCTTATTTTCAAGATGGTGTCTAGTTTCATATTAGAAGACAAGTTGAACGATGCTGCAAATTTCAAAGTTATGCACTTATATATGCTTTTCATGTTATATCATCCAACAAAGCATGAGTATGTTTTGTAGGGAATGTACAAGAGACCTTGTCCAAGCAGTGATCTTGGATTCAATGCATTCAGAGGACCAAGCAGTTGAGGCTCCAAGTTCCAGGTTTGATTGATCAAATTGTTAAGTTTCAATTTGCACATATCAAGTTTGATAGTTGCTATAGTACAAGTAAACACTATAGTTGTGACAACAATCTTTGAAAGGTTTTATTACTGTTAGGTATACTTGTTTGCATGTAAGTACTATTGATATAGATGCTTATTGCACTTGTTTGCAAAATGAACTAACTTCTCCTCTAGGAGATATCTCTTTTTTTGCTCCTAGGCAGGTCACCTTGGTAACTCTATGATGACTACCATCCTTGTTACCATAGATATGTTCTTATGAAAATGTTATTGTAAATACTTTTTCTCTTTTTTTTATTGCTCTGCGCAGGTCACTGGTGATAGCTTTGAGAAGGAGATATAGTGATAGTTGCAAACATGGAGCAGATGACTCCATCAAGTGGTGAGGCATGTACCAATTCTAAAGGAAGCGTGTAAAGCAAAAAAGAGTTTTGGACATCGTTCACTTAGATATGTGTGGAGTAATGCCAACCTCCTCACTAAGTGGAAGATAAATATCTTGAGGTTCGATAATGAAGGAAAGTACACCTTCAAAGATCTCATTGCCTCTTTATAAAACAATCGGGATTAGGAGGGAGCTAATTGTCCCACGTTCCTCAACAGAATGGTGTGGCAAAAAGAAAGAATTGATCCATTGAAGAATCTATTAAGGAAATGATGAATGACCATAATCTATCCGTGTTTCTATGGGGAGAAGCAATTATGACAGTCGTATATGTTCAGAATAGAAGCCCTCCTCGTATATTGAATAACATGACTCCAAAAGAAGCTTTCTCTGGAAAGAAGCCAAGTGTTGAACACTTGAGGATCTTTGGTTGTGATGTCTATATTCATGTTCCCAAGGACAAAAGAAAGAAGTCGTAACCTTCAGGAAAGAAGGGCATATTCGTTGGATATAGTGAGTCATCAAAAGCTTGCAGAATCTATGTCCCAAGTCAACAGAAGGTTGAAATTAGCAAGGACATGACTTTTGATGAGAAGGTTGCCTTCAAGAAATCCATAGAATATTCTGTGGATTCTGACGATGAAGAAGAACATGAAGGTCCCAAGGAAAAAACTACATGTTCTCCAGAACATCCCAATGAAGATCTGAAACAACCAATTGAATCTGTGAAACCAATTATTGTGCCTTAGACCAGAAAGAAGCTGAAAGACATAAAGCTCCTAGTGGCACCTTTAGGGAGAGCAAGAGGCCCAAAATATTTTCTTGTTATGTGGCACCCATGACAAGTCTTGTCAATGCAAAACCTTCCACCTTTAAAGAAACAGTCAAGAAGAAAGAATGGAAGGAAGCTATGACGAAAGAATATCAACCCATCATGATGTATGGGAAATTGTGCCTAGACCTGAAGGTAAGTCTGTAAATGGGTTTACAAGATACAACATAGTAGATGGGAGTATCGATAAATATAAGGCAAGAGGATTCTCCCAGAAGGAAGGATAAGACTATGATGAGACGTTTGCTCCAGTTTCCAGATATACCTCTATCAGAGCCATCATTTCTCTTACAACATCCATGGGTTGGAGTTTACATCAGATGGATGTAAAGACCATTTTTTCTCAACAGAGTAATTGAGGAAGAAGTATACATAGAGCAACCTCAAGGTTTTGAGGTACACCTGAGAGAAACCCATGTATGCATATTAAAAAAGGCCTTGTATGGACTCAAGCAAGATCCAAGAGTTTGGTACACACAAATTGACAGTTACTTGACAAGACTTGGATTTTTTGAGAGCTATGTTGATCCAAACCTTTATTACAAGATTGTGAATGATGCACCTATGATCCTACTGCTATATGTTGATGATTTGTTTTTGACAGGTGCATAGCCTCTCGTTATTTAGTTTAAGAGGGATCTAGCCTCTAAATTCGATATGAAGGATCTTGGTCTCATGCATTATTATTTTAGGCTAGAAGTATGGCAGAAGCGTGGTGAAATCTTCCTGTGGCAAGGGAAGTATGTTGTAAAGATCCTTCAAAAGTTTGTGATGATGGATTGAAAATCCATGACAACTCCCAAGGTGACAAATCTGAGGAAGTTGACAGACTTTGATTCTGATCCAGTAGATTTGTCCTTGTACCAACAATTGATTGGCTCATTGTTGTATTTGGTTAATATTTGGCTGAACATTTGCTTTGTTGTGAATATGTTGAGCCAGTTCTAGGTGGAACCTAGACATGAACATTGTATAGCTGCAAAGTACATTTTGAGATATCTTTGTGGGACGCTAAACTATGGTTTGACATATGCCTCAAACAGTGACGTACAATTGCATGGATTTGTTGATTCTGATTGGGTAGGGAGTGCAGATGACAGAAAGAGTACTTATGGTATATGCTTAAGTTTGGGATATGATATGATATCATGGGCTAGCAGAAAACATAAGTCTGTTGCACTCAGTACTACAAAAGCATAATATATTACAACTGGTGATGCTTGGACAAAAGCAGTATGGCTCCATAAGTTAGTTTTGGACTATTTGATAAGGTGTTGGATTCGACTGTGATATATTGTGATAATCAGAGTTATAAGAAGCTTCAGAGAACCCCGTGTTCCATGACAGGTTGAAGCACATTGAAACAAAGTACTATTTTATCCGTGATAAAGTCCAGAAGAGAGAAGCGATTCTTCAGTACATCTCCATCGATGAGCAGACGACTGATATTTTGACAAAGCCTATGTCCAAGATAAAGTTTACATACTTGAGGGACGGGTTGGGACTTATGGAGTTTGCTCCCTTGGTTGAGAGGGAGTGTTGATTTATATCATGCTAGTACATCTTAGATATGATGCCTCAACATCATGCTAGTACAACTTAGATATGATACAGATGTCTTGAGACACATCATGCTAGTACAACTTAGATATGATGCATTAGCATCATGCTAGTATAACTTAGAGATGATGCATTAACATCATGCTAGTACAACTTAGAGATGATGCATATGCCTGAGTCACATCATGCTAGTACAACTTAGATATGATGCAGTAACATCATGTTAGTACAACTTAGAGATGATGAAGACGACTCACATCATGCCAGTACAACTTAGAGATGGTGCATTAACACCATGCTAGTACGGCTTAGAGATGATGCAAAGGAATTGATCTACATCATGCCAGTACAACTTAGATATGATGCATTCACATCATGTTAGTACAACTTAGAGATGATTGTAGATGATACTCCACATCATGCCAGTACAACTTAGATATGATGCATTCGCATCATGCCGGTACAATTTAGAGATGATACAATGGAGAGAATGGTCCTTGTATCCCATTGACGTGGTTTTTAACATCTGTCGAGACAATCATTCTTCTTGTGTCACGTGTAGTGACCAAGATAGGAAGAATGGTTCATATATCACTCTGTTGAGTGAGTGACTTACGTGAGACACTTTGTTGAGTGTGCTAAGTCCAACACATGACTTATTCAGCATCATGCTCGATTACTCACATGGAGTATGGCCTTGAGAGATGATGCAAACGATGATATGATTTGATGCCAGGAGATTGTTGTACTACATGGTGATCGCTTGTACAACTATCAATTGATTGCAGTGGAGATTGTGTGTCTCTAGATAGTAGCTATGTACTACTGTGGTGGATGTGTTCCACTGGTAGTGAATGTGTGTTACTAAATAATAGTTGTGCATTGCTAGGAGTGGTTGTGTACCATTGGATAATAGTTGTGTACTACTGTGGATCAACACTGTTGTGATCTATTGGATGGAATTGTAGTAACTATGTACTACTATTGGATTTCCATGGAGACTACAAGTAGTCTTGAAAGTGTTTCTTGGGCCGGTGTGCCAACCAATAGTGTTGGAGGTGATTGCCAGCTAGATGGATAGTGATGATGATGTTCGTGACTTGATCTACGTGATCATGAGATAGCCTGTGTGGCTATGATGATGTTGCCTATAGAATGGTCTACAAGACTATGTGAGTCTTTCCCATACCATGTGAAATGGATGGATGTGTTTGAGACCATTACAAATAATGCCCCCCTAGCTAGGAGGGAGTGTTGATATTATGGTATTTGTGGGAGGTATTAACCTCTATGTGTAACCTGTGGCTAGAATAGAATATTCTAAAAGCAAGAGAAACCCTAAAGAGATGTGTTAAAACCCTAGAAGACAAGTTGACTCAGTAAAATAAATTATATTAAAGCATTACCCTCCAAAAAGAGAAGTCTGCCAAGACAGATGACAATGAGCACTATAAATGGAGGCACTTGAGATCATTTGTACTCACTCACTTCACTCACTTTCTCAAGCATAAGGCAAGTTTGGAGTTGTCACTACAAGAATGGGAGGTGGATCTTCTGGGGTGATTCTTGGTCTCTCTCTTTAGCGCTATCTAGCCTAAGATATGTGCCCTACCTTCTAGTATCTCTTGGTGGCATTATTTGGTGTTACTCTTGGTGACATTCTTTGGTGGTACTCTTGGTGACATTATTTGGTGGTACTCTTGGTGACATTCTTTGGTGGTACTCTGAAATTCTTGGTGGTATTCTTGGTAAGTGCAAGTGAAACTGTTGCAATTGAGTATTGTTCTTGTTTTGTGGTTTTGGGACTTTCTGTCTGGTGCGCTATCTTTGGAGAAAGGTGCACTCTCTAGATCCTCTGTTGGTTCTAGTGCTGCTTTCAGAATCATTCTATCTGTCAAAGGTTAAGGTGCTCGGGGGTGACTGTGTGCCTATGGTTGGGTGACAATATTGTGATATTGTATATGGTAAAACGAGCACATCAATATTTTAACATTGTTGTCTATACATAATGTCAAATAACGAGGGAGGTAAATAGTTGAAGCAAGTCCCAAAAGGTGATTTGTTGGTGGAAGAATCAAGTGCTCAATTGTATGAATGCTAGAAGTACACCAATGGCTCGTCCCAAGTCCTCGGATGCTTGCTAGTGTACCCTCTCAACAATTGTACCAACATCCCACTGATAACTTCCATTTGTCCATCAGTCTAGGGATGAAATGCAGTGGAACACCTTAGCTTGGTATCCATTTTCTCCCAAAGTGTTGTCCAAAATCTACCCAAGAATATGTTATCTTAATAAAATTCGATGCAACTTGGCAATCCAAAATGTACCCAAACAAGACTGAAGAATAACCTAGTTGCTTCTTGTCCATAGATTAACCTCTTACACATAATGAGCACACATATCTTATTGAAGTAGTCTACCCCGAAAAACAAGTAGTTAGGGCATTTGGGAGACATAGGAAAACCTCCAACAAAATCCATGGAGATGCTCCCCCAATGCCTACTGAGTATTGGTAGTGGTATATATAGCCCAAGATTTATGTTGCTTTGGTTGCTAGTGCTACAAATAACACAACCTCTAAAAAATCTCACCACTTGCTCCTGCATCTTTGGCCACTACACATACCTCTGCAAATCTGCCATTGTATTTGTTGCGCCAAAATGTCAACAATCCTAGAAGTGTGAGCTTCTCTCATCGACTAAAGCCTTCTACTATGCAGTATGCACAACTTGTACATCAATTCATCTTATAGGTGACCGGTCCTTGCTTCAATTGCTTGTATACTCCTCTAAAATCTTCATTTCTCTCATATTCTTCACTCAATTGTTCATGAGTGAAGGGCTCAAGCCACATAATCACTCCAACAGTTGCAATCTTCTTCAACAAGGGTCATGAAAGCATATTATCTAGCTTGTTTGTAGCTCCTTTATCGTACCAAATCAATAGGTGGAATTGTTGCAAGAATCCCAACCACTTGTGATGACTTGTTGCATCTTGATTTGACTTTGCAAGTAAAATATGGGTTGATGATTAGTGTGTACGATGGTCTCAATCCCTGGGAGGTAGTGCTTCCACTTCTTCGTCACTTGCATAATCACATAGAGCTCTTTATCATGCATGGGGTGGTCAAGTATTGCTCCATGAAAAAACATTGAATGATAACATTGTCGGGTTATTTATATGCATAAATCTTTGGCATTAAATCATCAATCCGAGAGTTCATAAACTTCAAGGTGCAAGCACAGGAAATGTAGGAACAAAGTCTATTCTAGCCTATGTTAATCAACTAATGTTGACAAAACACAATTTGGAATGACCTATCCCTGAGTATACCAATACAAAAAGCAAAAGTGTATTCAAATCACAAAGCAATCCAAGGATATCAAAAGGAAATTTCAAACATCTTAATCTTGCATTCACAGATTTATATCAAGATGAACAAGGGCACCGCATACTATGTCCAGATGTTTGATCTACACATAAATATGTTTTCTTATGAGATCTTGTTTATTCAATCAATACTTAAGATTCCGATGTATGAGGGAATCAAAGTGCTTAAAACCTATAAGCAATAATTAGTTCATTAGCTTGAGGTTTCATTAATGGCTTGTAGTGCAAATTTTCACTTGAGGTTGAAGTGTTCATGCACCCTGAGAGATGATTAACGTGCCAAACTAAACGAGTTCTAATTATTGCATTCTAACTTTTATGAGAATGCATACCATTCAAGCTACCACCCAAATCAACCAACAAAAGAGTTCAACTCTTTTAAAATGTTACTGATCTAATATTGGAATTATTAGCTTGAAATGGAATCTATAAACTAAGGTAAACACACAGGAATAATGATGAATCTTTACACTTTCATTCATAATGAAGTATAACAAGTCTTTATGGTAGTGTTGCATGTTATATCCAGATTTTTCATCTATGTATAAACATGAATCTAATTAGATCTTGTTTTCTTAATCAATTAATGTTTTCGACTTTCTATTATGAAATCAAAATGTTAAAAACTAGTCATCGGTCCTTTGGCTCAAATCTCATCGATGGCTTGTGTCACAGTCTTTATCCTTAAAATCAAGGGTTCTTGTGCTCAAATTAATGATTGATTTAGTAGACCAAAGAATTCTAATCGTTGGATGTTAACCAAGAAATCATAAGAATGCAGTCTTGTAAAGGAGATGTAGAAAACAATGATCAAGCAAACTGAAATTAGAGGCAATGTGTTTAATCAAACACTTCCATGAACCAAAGTTAAGTTGCATAAGTATATCTCATAAAGATTAGTTACAATTCTTTGTTGATCAAATAACAAGTGTTCATTTAATCATCTACAACATTAGTTTACTTGATGCTTTAGCTAGACCCTGTAGCTTGATTAAACCAGAATACAAGCACACTCAAAGGAAATTGCAAATGCAAAAATTAAAGCTATAAGGTCTCAAGCAATGGGTTCGAATCCTATGGCCTTTTAGCTACTGCATGATTCTCTGGGTTCATATGCATTGAGATCTCTCGTTCAAACACACCCATAATTCCATTTCACACTTGAGAGAATCGAATCAAAGTCAAATACGTAAGTAAATAAAAGCAAATACAAAAAGTAAATAACAAAACAATAAAATTACAACAATGAAATGTAGAAGTACATAGATGAAATTAAATGGGTAGGGCATACCAAAGAGAGGGGGCCCTTCCTCCAGCATACGTTGCCTGATATCTACAGTACTCGGTGAAGGAAATTCACAACAAAAGCATATTTATTCCAATATCCAAGAGAAGATACAAAGAAGATTACAACTTCAGCATAACAATGTCAAATCATTTCATTACATCATAATCTCTCTTACAATGATAATAACCTGTGTATTCCCTTGTCCTTTGAGGCATTACTTATACATAAAAAAATTGATGGGAAAGGATGGAACCAAATCCCCAAACATCAGAACTGAAAATAAAATGAAATATGAGTTTTAAGCAATTTGGGAAAACTGGCCGCAACATAAATGTGGGCAAACCCAGTTAAGGAAAACCTTTATAACTTCCCAACAGTATCTGATTTCATAAATCTTCCCGCATTATACTCAATTTGGACCATCCCCCAAAACACCCATGTTCTAGAATCTTAAGATTCGTCTGCATTGCCTCGATAGTAACAACATAAGTTAATTGTTGTTAATTTGGCACTTTTTGTCTAAAAACCCTTGACCACGACTAGAGACTTCTATGTACGACCTTGGCGCGAACCAAAGGACACACACACCATGTTGGCATCTAGATATTCAAAACCCAAGTGGTTGTTTTCCATGTGTTAGCGTCATCATTTTTTAGTTAGAGTCAGTCTTAGTCGAGTCATAGTTTGTGTGTCAAAGCATGTGAGGTCAGGTACCAAATAATGAATGAGTCGAAGTCAACAAGTGGTTGATTGGCCCTTGGAGTCGGGAAGGGATGTCAGAACCAAAACATGTGTAGGTGGTAAAGGTCTTTTCCCAAAGAGTCGGGTCCTGTTAGAGGAGAAGGTTTTACGTGCCAAAAGTCAGGGCAAATTGTTAAATAGAAGTCACGTCGACAGACGTAATAACCATCATCAACTCATTATGAAGTCAAAAAGAATGAAAAATCACTACGCTCATATCACGTATACTCTGTAGCTCTTATCAACTATACTTTACACACCCCAAAGTGTACCCGTCGCGTGGATGTGCTGTGAAAATCTTCAGCTTGCTTCGAAACCTCCAATCACCATGGATTCAGTGTCCCCTGGCATGATTTCAGCTCTCGTCTGCCCAGCTATAAATTGTGGTTGCTCTGCATGTATTATGTTCACCAACCAAGTTTATGCTCTGTCTGTAATTATTCCTGCGAGCCTCGAGCTTCTCGTGGCTGGAAAGCCAATTGCCTTCGACTGCGCCACAAACTCAGGTCAAGCAAGATTACCGCTTTGGGTCCGTGCTAAATCTGTCGCGCGCAAGACAAATATGCGTTGCACCATGACAACATCTCATAACATAAGGAAAGGCACATGAAGTAGCAGAAATGTGGGGCCCGAACCTCAAAACTTAACGTTGGTAAATGAAGATCCAAACATTAGATCATTGTTTGAACAGGTTAGATGCATGGTCTTTTGTAGGAAAATAAGAGGATTCAACGTGAAACTTGCAGAGTAGTTTGCACTCAGGTTCAACTGGTTCCGCGCAGTAATTGCAGAAGTCACTTTCCAAGTAATAGAGGAAACTCTGTCAGCCGCCACGGAGATCCCTCCGTGCAGTCAAAGGTGGTCTAAAGGCATGCCTTTGGATGTGCTATGCTACAAGGAGTTCATCAAACCAGACTGTTTAAATGGGAAAGTTGAAGAGGGCGTTCCAAGTAGATATATGCAGGAGCCTTTTCGGAAGCTCCTGGGAGCGATTAGGAAATATTTCACTTGTGAAGGAAGGTTCAACATAATTAACTTGCATCACATAAGATTGTTGATGCATTTCACTGGAAGGATACCCTTAAACCTGCCTTTCTTCTTGCACCAAAGTCTTCAAGAAATGGCAGACGACGTCCAGGCTGATACAAATCAGCCGAAGAAGAAACCATATCATGTCTCACTGATTAAATTGTTGATAGTTGAGGAGTTGAGGCGATTGGGAAACAACTCAGATTTGTTCATATTCACAGCCAGCATCCCCCGAGAACCCAAAGGGGATTCCCCTCTACTGGCGGGAAAAGTAACATCTCAATACGTGAAGGCGGAAATAAGAAGGACTACAGAAGAAGGAAAGACATTGATAGCCACATCTCCCCAACAACCGATACCCCGGAAGAGGGGAAGGCCAAGGAAGAACAAAGAGACCGGGGAGGCCCAAGTCCTGAACGATTCGCACGCAAAGTCGACCACCGAATAATTACTCATGCACGCCATTCGGCTGGAACCTGTCGAAGGTCCAAGTAGAGAAGCCTATGATAGAAGGAAAGGATAGACACTAAAGGCACAGATGTTCGCGAACCGTTGCAACAGCTAAAGAAAGCACAACTCGCTATTGTTGAGCTGTACTAGGAGAACCGGGAACTGAGACAACAATTAACAACGAAGACCCTCGAGGCAACAATGCCACAAGGCGGAGAGGGAAATGTGACGTGGCTCAAAAGACACCTCGGGGAAGCGTAAGATACAATAATCCAGCTGTGCGAAGCACAGAGGATGTCAGAAGAAAGAAATGCAAAGCACTTTAAGAAATGTGGACCAACACTGGAAAATGTTCGTGCGGCTCTGGCCAGCGTGCAGAAGAGGCTGAAATGGAACACAGTTTTGCAAAGGCAAGTAATGAATATGAAAAGGCGAAATTGGTCTCTCAGGAGAACGTTGTGGATGTCCAAATTGCATACAAAGACAGAAGCATGATCGACCAGCTCCATTTTTTTCTTTTCAACGTGGTGCGAATTTTATCTCCCCATGTCTTGTTTTCCACTAGGGAGTAGGGACTTTGACAGATACTCGTGCGGCAAGCATACGACAAGCAATGCTGGAATCCCATCTATTGCAAAGGATGGGTGTACATTGGACATACGACAGTTTGAAGAGAGGCATCGTTCCCTAAATGGGGTCATCATTTTGGAAATACCTGTGACAGTCTGCAGTCACCCACCATATCTACGCTCCATCAACGATTGCGCGGGAGAATCAAGGTCGTTATAATAGGTGGCAGGAGTCTGATAGAGCACTTGATCGACCAGATACCCTATCAAAGGAAAGCATTGACACATCACCCTCTAACGACGAGATCTTGTAGATGACCGAACCGTCGTGGCAAAGATAAGCGATTATGATGCAACTGAGTATAGTCGGTTTCTATCTTTAGCAAAGTTCCATACGAAGAGTCATCTAGCAGAGAATAGTTAGAGTCTAATTTCTAGGGATAGTAGTTAGAAAGCAGGGTAGCCCAAGCGACACACCTTGGTCTCTATATTCCTTCTTTTCAATGTAAGCTGGGTTGATTGGAAAAATAGTGTAGACATAGACTATTGAATGTAGCTTTCTAGCTCGATTGAAATTTAATGCAAAGGTCCTCAAACTTTGACGAAAAGATTCTAACGGTGGCAGTTTGATGTATTGTACTCTCTCTTTACGTACGTGCTTTCCTGTGTTCTTTATATTCATATATGTATTTTTTTCTAAATAGGAACGTGATTCGAATATATAATTCACCACGCGGTGCTCTAGATTTGTTCCATTTAGATGACTGTGTTTCTTCTAAGTGAACTCTGAATTCATCCCCAACGGTGCTCCGAGTTGCTTTAATGTGTTTTTCTCCTGCCACACATTATGATTTTTAACTGAAAGACTGTTGCTTATTTAGCTTTTATCCTCTCAAGTTCAGTCACAAAGTCATTTGTTTCTATCGTCTTCTTAAACTGGCTCCAAAGCCCAAGGTCTTGCTTTTCTTTCGCCAATAGAGCCAGAAAACATTGTATGAAAGTGCGAAATCTAGCCAACAGTTGAAAGTCATAACTTGTATAGAGATGAAGTCTCAGAGAGCCCTCTCTAGATTGGAAAGGCTAGTTTTCGGCCTCAAAGTTGTTTTGTAGGTTGCCTCTATCATTTGTTTTCTCAGCCGAACGAAGTTTACAAAGTGTTAACATTCTGGCATCGTTGTCGGGGACATAATTGAATAAATTTTCCCTGGGAGAATGACTAAATAAATAGTTTTGGCCTCTGAGGGTAACAATGGGCCAAATATCCACATTGGCTGAAACCTTTACCCTGGCGACTCCAGTGGAAGAGTCCAATAGCACGTAGTAGCGCCATTCAGAAACCCTGGCTCCAAAGACCATTTATACTAGAGCCAATCCTGACCCGAACCCTGTAGAGCCCGTGTATGACCCCAAGATACTTCTGTGCAGGGTGAGGTAGTAGGCGTAAGACCCGTTCTATTACCTAGACATAAATATGTTTTTACCCAAGGATGGGGCACAAAGTATCGACGGCCTCAATTTTGACACCCTGTTCGAACAAACTTTGTTCCGATCTAAATCAGAAACAAGCTTGGATCATATAGTCTTCGACGAGGAGAGGTTTCGATCTCTAATGCCAAATAAAATCCCACAAGTTGCAAATACCGCTCAGAAAATCCTACAAATCCCAAACCCCCCTAGAGCAGTGGCCGCCATATTCGCCCCCCTTGTTCTGGCATCCCAACTGCACGATTTGCCCTAGAACTACAACTAGAGGATCAAGCTGTATGATGCTGAGGGAAGCACATCTGCCCAAAAGCACTTGGATTGGTTCAACGATTTTGTTGATCTAGAGGAGGTGGACCATGCAGACACAAATATGAGGTTGTTCGCGCACAGTTTTTCGGGGGAGGTTAGAAAGTGGTTCAAGGCCCTCCCAACAACAAGCATTCCCGAATTTTTCGCATTTAAGACATTGTTCATTACTAGATGGGGAGACAAAAGGAATCCTTTGCAGCTACTGACACAATACAACAATATGAAGAGAGCACCGGAGGAGACGGTGCAAGATTTCTCAGCCCGTTTCGTGAGGGTCTACAATTCAATTCCCACAGAAGTCTAGCCGCCCCCTAAGGCTGCGCAACTTTGATACACCGACTCTTTTGACAGTGATTTCGCCTTGCTATTGAGGGAGAGAAGATTTGTTAATTTAGACACCATGATGAGTGATGCAATCGAAGTCAAGGTAAACTTGATGGCGTCGAGAAAGATTAAACAAAGCTTCAACAACGGCGGGAAGAAATCTCAAGGAGATGCACAACCGTTTACTTCTCGACCCTTGGAAGACAAGTTCGACTTGATGATGAAGGCAATGAAGAAGCTGATGGAAAGAATGTCTGTGGGAAACAAGCCCGCTGCCCGAGAAGAACATGACCTCTATCCCATAAATAAGAACCTTAGAAGAGGTTCGCTCCCGCAGATCAGGCAGAGGGAACAAAGAGACCAGGGCTACCAACAAATAAAGCCCCCATTCCAGAACAATTACGCGGACGAAGATTTTGATAAGATATTCCAAGATCAAATGCATTGTTGCGATGACAAGGACACTCACGTTTTCTTGACGAAGGGAGAACACGATCAATACCTGAGTGAAAATGAGGATATTATGCTAGAAACTAATGACCCGCTGTCTTGGGAAACAAAGGAATTCAGGAAGGGCTATCGCAATGCCATCATACAGTTCAAAAAGCAATACAACCTCAGGAGCAGAAAGGCATCTACAGAACCCCAGCAGACGAATCCCATAAGGGAACCTTAGGTGGATGCCCCTTCCACAAGCTGACCAAAGAAAGACAACCCAACCAAGGACGCGATTGAAGAGGGAAATTCAAAGGAAGAGTTTCCAAGGAAAGCACCAGAAACAAGTCGGGAGACATGCGTCAAGGAGGTAGAAAAGGTCTCCCCACCTTTTAACTTTGAGAATGAAATGACTAAGATTAAAATCTCCATCCCTTTCAACGATCTTGGGATTAGATTATTAAAATACTAAAGATGGGAGAGACTCCCGCCACCCTGAATGTCCAGGATGACCACCCTACCATTTTGTTTGGTCCGCGCGTGGAGGAAACATGCGATACTGAGGACGTTCCCCCATTCTATATCAGCCTCAAGATCCATGGCATAACTTTTCATAATGCCATGCTAGATTCGGGCGCGTAGCACAATCTCATGCCAAAGGTGATCATGGACGAGTTGGGTTTACACATTACCAGGCCGTATAAGGATCTTTTTTCTTTCGATTCAAGGAAAGTGAAATGTTTGGGTCTGATCAAAGATTTGGTTGTGTCGTTGTCCCAAATCCCTTCTAAGAATCTGGTTATGGACGTGGTTGTGGCCGATATACCCCCTAAATTTGGCATACTATTTTCTAGGTCATGGGCCGTGAAATTGAAGGGAACCCTATAGATGGATATGTCGTATGCCACTATTCCTGTCTTCGGCCAAGAGAGACGATTGTATAGAGAGGTGCTGCTCAAATACATGGTGAGTAGCAAGACTCAGCTGAATAACCACCCTATCTACTCCGTCGACACTGATTTCGGCTCTTCCATATTTTACAATGACCTGAGCTTTGAAGACGAAGAGCCGACGACCGTCATGATTGTTGAGGATAAAGCCGTGCAATGAGAAGCAAAGTGTGCAGACTCGAGGAACCGCGCGGAGAACGAGATGTGGAACATGAGCTTCGACGAAGTCGTTAGCAAGGAAGGGGCAGGGCTCGATGTATGGATAAGTCCTCCCAAGGTGGGCACAAAACTTTTCTCATACAAACTCGCCTTCGATTGTACAAATAACATGGCTGAGTATGAGGCATTGATTTTAGGTCTGAGAGTTTTGAAAGAGTTGGGCGCAAAGAGAATAACTGTGCATGGAGACTCCGAGCTTGTTATAAACCAAGTGAAATGCATATACCAATCCAAGTGCCCCAGACTAAGGGTGTACATAAACCTAGTGTTGGACCTCCTCAAAGAATTGTCGGAGTATAATTTATCAACGATCCTGAGGGGGCAAAATCAAATTGCGGATGCCTTGGCGACCTCTACCTCAGTTTTTAAGATTCCCATTTTCCCATATAGAAAGTATGAGATCGAAGTCAAACACAGGCCAACAATACTCAATAATATCAAGTATTGGCAGGTGTTTGAGGATGACAAACAGGTGGAGAGGTTTCTCTAGATGAGCGACGAGTTCGCCAACATGAACATTGACGACGATTGTTGTTGCGACGAAGATGAAGGTGCAGCTGCGCGCAGTAAAGACGATCCCTTTCAGAACCAGATAACTAGGAGGGACATAGTGCAACTAAAGAACAATATGATCCCAAAAGGATTGGTTATGTTGGAAACGTTGTTTGATGAGAACGATGTGGCTAGAAATCCCAAGATCACTGCGAACGACGAAGATGTTGAAGATTGCAACACAGGGACCCAGGAGAATCCGAAGATAATCAAATTATCAAAGACGCTCAGTCTGGGGGTCAAACAGGACTACATCAAACGCATGAAGGATTTTCCTGACGTTTTCACTTGGAGTTATGATGACTTGAAATTCTACGACACTAAAGTGATTCAACACGACATTCCTCTCAAAGAAGACCAAAAACCTTTCAAGCAAAAGCTAAGACAGATCAATCCCCTGCTGCTGCCGCTAATCAAAAAGGAGGTAAATAAACTTTTTGAAGCCAAAATTATTGTTTCTTTAAGATTTTCGAAATGGGTTGCCAACCTAGGGCATGTGAGGAAAAAGAGCGGCGAAATAAGGTTGTGCATGGATTTTTGAAACTTGAACAAAGTATCCCTCAAGGACAACTACCCGCTCCTTAAGATGGACTATATTATGCAGAAGGTAGTTGGATCCCAGAAGATGTCTATGTTGGATGTCTTTTCAGGTTATAATTAGATCATGGTACACCCAGAGGACCGGGAAAATACAACTTTCACGACACCATGGGGTACGTTTATGTATGCTAAGATGCCCTTCGACCTTATGAACGTTGGAGCTACTTTCCAGAGGGCGATGGATATATAATTTGCCAAGGAAAAGAACAAATTTATCGTGGTCTATCTGGATGACGTCACAGTGTATTCCGACTCCAACGAACACCACCTTGAGAATATGAAGAGGGTCTTCCAGAAATGCAGGAGGTTCGACATATCGTTGAATCCAAAAAAGTCTCATTTCATAATGCAAGAAGGGAAACTGTTGGGGCACATCATCTTGAAGGTGGGTATAAAGATAGATACCAACAGGGTAGAAGGAATCTTGAAAATCAACACTCTGCGCAACAAGAAGGAGGTGCAATCCTTCCTGGGAAAGGTGAATTTCTTGAGAAGATTCATTCCGAATCTAGCAGAAATTATAAAGAATATCACCTGCATGCTCAGAAAGGGAAACGATATCAAATGGAACCCCAAAGCTGGGAAATCATTTGAAGACATCAAGGTGGCGTTGACCAAATCTCCTGTATTGGCCAGCCCAGATTTCACGAAGGACTTCATCTTGTTCTCATTTGCCTCGGAGCATACCATCACTGGAGTATTGCTACAGAAGGACGATCAGAATTTTGAAAATCCTATAGCCTACTTTAGTAGGACGCTGAGAGATTCCCCACTGAGGTATAATATTATGGAGAAACAAGCATACACCTCAGTGAAAGACCTCAAAGAGTTAAGGACGTACATACTACATTCCCACGTTGTCGCCTACATACCCAACAACTCAGTCAAAGACATCCTAACTCTGCCTGACCCCGAGGGAGGATGAGGTAAGTGGATCATAGTCATGCTGGAATATGACCTCGAAATCAAGCCCACAAATCTGGTTAAGGGTAAGGGCCTCACATAACTGATGGCGCAGTCGAATTGCGACGTTCTGGGAATAAACTTCATCATTGATCTGACAGAGACTCCTCAAGAATAAAAAACCACGCAGGTGTCTCAAAAATTCATCGATTCACCTTGGTATGCGGACATCATTTATGTGTTGAAGAATCTGCAAGCTCCCTCGGGGTTAAGTAAGACCAAGGCTAGATTCTTGAAGTTGAAGGCCACTAAATTTTCCATCTTAGATATCTCTATGTATTGATCCGAGAGGGATATTGTTGAGTTTCTTACTAGAAGATGATGTGGGACGAGCTATCAAAGAATTCCACAAAGGTGACTACGGAGGACATCACTACTAGAAAACCACCGTGCATAAAATTTTAAGCGTAGGTCACTATTGGCCCAACATCTTTGCAGATGTGTACAGAGAAGTTTCAAGTTGCCATGAGTGTCAGAATTTCGATGGAAGGAGAAAGCTACAACCCCTACCGCTGAAACCGATCTCGGTCGAAGCATCATTCATGCAATGGGGCTTGAACTTTATAGGAGAGATCCACCCGCCATCCTCAATGCAACACAAATGGATACTTACGACTACAGATTATTTCACAAAATGGATCGAAGCAGTTCCAATGAAGCAGCCTACCGACACGGTCATCATTCAATTTTTGGAGACCAATATCATGTCTAGGTTCGGATGCCCTATCGAGATCATCACGGATAACGTGGTCACATTTAAGTCCAAGAAAATAGAGAAGTTTTGCAAGGATTACAATATAACCCTGGGACATTCTACAACGTATTACCCACAGGGTAACAGGTTAGTATAATCGTCAAATAAAAGCTTAACCATGATCTTTAAATGACTCTTGTGGGACAACAAGAAGGCCTGGCATAAGAAACTCATTTACGCGCTATGGGATGACAAATTCACTACCAAAAATTCCATCTCTACGTTGCCATTCCAAATCGTATATGGCATAGATGCAGTTTTCCCCACCTCACTGGGTTTACCCGTGAGGAAGTTACTACAAGAACAAGAGGCTAAGCCAGACGACACTCAAAGAAGAATAAATTTGTTGATTCACATGTAGTAGATGAGAGAGCAGGTTTACAACCGATCATAACTGCACCAAGAAAGGATGAAGAAAAATTTCGACAAGCATGTTAAACAGGAGGAATTCCAGGTGGACGATCTGGTGTTAAAAAGGGATGCGAGGAATGAAGACAAGGGAAAGCATGGAAAGTTCGATCATATTTGGACTTGACCTTTTAGAATCGACATGTACCATGGGAACAACGCATATCTGTTAGAAGATCTTAACGGAGAGTCCACTGGCAGAGGGCCTGTGAATGACAGGTTCCTCAAACACTATCTGGTTCAGTAAAATCTGTTTCATTTTTCATGTCATTGTAAATATTCATTCCATTTTTTGTTTTGAAAGAAGGCATTTCAAGTCAGTTTGTCAGCAGAAAATTGAAGCCCGGAGTGAAGGCCCTAAGTTTATGCTTAGTCTGGTCGAAACTATGTCAAAAAAGTCTATGTTGTGTTTTTCGTTTTCATTTTTTCAGAGTCTGGAAGTCGAATAAGACCCAATGGTCAGGCACCTGGTCTGCTGTTCTTTGCCACCTCACTAGGAGGATAACATCGTTGTTGGAGCTAGGTGTTAGCGTCGTCATTGTTTAGTTAGAGTCAGTCTTAGTTGAGTCGTGATCCGTGTGTCAAAGCTTGTGAGATCAGGTACCAAATAACGAATGAGTTGAAGTCAACAAGTGGCCGATTGGCCCTTGGAGTCGGGAAGGGATGTCAGAACCAAAACATGTGTAGGTGGTAAAGGTATTTTCCCAAAGAGTCGGTTCATGTCAGAGGAGAAGGTTTTACGTGCCAAAAGTCAAGGCAAGTTGTTAAATAGAAGTCACATAGGCAGACGTAATAACCATCATCAACTCATTATGAAGTCAGAAAGACTGAAAAATCACAGTGCTCATATCACAAATACTCTGCAACTCTTATCAGCTGTACTTTACACGCCCCGAAGAGTATCCGTCGCGCGGATGTGCTGCGAAAATCTTCAGCTTGCTTCGAAACCTCCAGTCACCATGGATTCAGTGTCCCCTGGCACGATTTCAGCGCTCATCCGCCCAATTATAAATTCCGGTTGCTCTGCATGTATTATGTTCACCAGTCAAGTTTATTCTCTGTCTGTAATTCTTCTTGTGAGCCCTGAGCTTCTTGCGTCTGGAAAGCCAATTGCCTTCGGTTGCACCAGAAACTTAGGTGAAGCAAGATTACCACTTTCGGTCCATGCTAAATCCATCGCGCGTAGGACAAATATGCGTTTTCACCATGACAACATCTCAAAACATAAGGTGCGTAAAGTAGCAGAAATGTGGGGTCTGAACCTCAAAACTTGATGTTGGAAAATGAAGATCCAGACGTCAGAGCATCATTTGAACAGGTCAAATGCATGGTCTTTTGTAGGAAAATCAAAGGATTCAACGTGAAACTGGTAGAGCAGTTTGCACTCAAGTTCAACGGGTTCCACGCAGTAATTGTAGGAGTAAATTTCCAGGTAATAGATGAAACTTTTCCAGCCGCCACAGAGATCCCTCCGCGCAGTGAAAGGTGGTCTAAAGGCATGCCTTTGGACGCGCTATGCTACGAGGAGTTCACCAAACCAGACTATTTAGATGGGAAATTTGAAGAGGGCGTTCCAAGTAGATATATGCAGGAGCCTTTTCGGAAGCTCCTGGGAGCGATTAGGAAATATTTCACCTATGAAGGAAGGTTCGACAGAATTCACTCGCATCACATCAGATTGTTGATGCATTTCACTGGAAGGAGATCCTTAAACCTGCCTTTCTTCTTTCACCAAAGTCTCCGAGAAACGACAGACGACGTCCGGGCTAATACAAATTAGCCGAAGAAGAAACCATATCATGCCTCGCTGATTAAATTGTTGATAGTTGAGGAGTTGAGGTGATTGGGAAACAACATGGATTCATTCCTACTCACAGCTGACATCCCGAGGGACCCCAAAGGGGATTCCCCTCTACTGGTGGGAAAAGTAACATCTCAACGCACGGAGGTGGAAATAAGAAGGATCGCGGAAGAAGGAAAGACATTGGCAACCACATCTCCCCAACAGTCGATACCCCAGAAGAGGGGCAAGCCAAGGAAGAACAAAGAGACCAGGGAGGCCCAAGTCCCGAACGAGCCGCACGGAAAGTGGACCGTCGAAGAATTACTCATGCGCGCCATTCGGCTGGAACCTATCGAAGGTCCAAGTCGAGAATCCTGCGATAGAAGGAGAAGGACAGACACTGAAGGCACATATGTTCGCGAACCATCGCAATATCTAAAAAAAGCACATCTTGCTATTACTGAGCTGTACCAGGAGAACCGGGAACTGAGACAACAGTTAGCAACGAAGATCCTCGAGGCAACAGTGCCACAGGGTCGAGAGGGAAACATGATGTGGCTCAAAAGACAACTCAGGGAAGTGCAAGATACAATCATCCAGCTGCGCGAAGCACAGAGGATTTTAGAAGAAAAAAAAATGCAAAGTACTTGAAGAAATGTTGACCGACACTGGAAAACGTTCGCGTGGCTCTAGCCAACGTGCATAGGAGGCTGAAATGGAACGCAGTTTTGCAAAGGCAAGTAATGAATATGAAAAGGAGAAATTGGTCTCTCGGGAGAACGCTATGGATGTCCAAATTGCAGACAAAGCCAAAAGCATGATCGACCAACTCCATTTTTGTCATTTCAACATGGCGCGGATTTTGTCTCCCCATGTCCTATTTTCCACCAGGGAGTAGGGACTCTGACAGGTACTCGCGCGGCAAGAATATGACGTGCAACGCAGGAATCCTATCTATTGTAAAGGACAGGTGTACATTGGACATACGATAGTTTGAAGAGAGGCATCGTTCCCTAACTGGGGTCATCATTTTGGAAATACCTGCGACAGTCTGCAGTCACTCGCCATATGTACATTCCAACAAATGATCACGCGACAGAATCAAGACCGTTACAATAGGTGGAAGGAGTCTGACAGAGCACTTGATCGACCATATACCCTGTCAAAGGAAAGCATTGACACATCACCCTCTAACGACGAGATCTTGTAGATGACCGAACCATCGTGGCAAAGACAAGTGGTTATGATGCGACCGAGTACAATAAGTTTATATCTTTAACAAAGTTTCGTACAAAGAGTCATCTAGCAGAGAATAGTCAGAGTCTAATTTCTAGGGATAGTAGTTAGAAAGCAGGGTATCCCGAGCGACACACCCTGGTCTATATATTCTTTATTTTCAATGTAAGTCGAGTTGATTGGAAAAATAGTGTATACAGAGACTATTGAATGTAGCTTTCGAGCTTGATTGAAATTTAATGCAAAGGTCATGAAACTTTGATGAAAATATTCTAACGGTGGCATTTTGATGTATTGTACTCTCTCTTTGCGTACATGTTTTCCCATGTTCTTTATATTCATATATGTATTTTTATCTAAATAGGAACGTGATTCGAATCTAGAATTCACTGCGTGGTGCTCTGATTTGCGCCATTTAGACGACTGTGTTTATTCTAAGTGAACTCTTAATTCATCCCTAGCGGTGCTTCGAGTTGCTTCATGTGTTTTTCTCCCGCCACACATTATGATTTTTAACTGAAAGACTTTTGCTTATTTAGCCTTTATCCTCTCAAGTTTAGTCACTAAGTCATTTGTTTCTATCGTCTTCTTGACCCGACTCCATAGCCCAAGGTCTTGCTTTTCTTTCACCAATAGAACCAAAAATCATTGTATGAAAGTGAGAAATCTAGCCGACAGTTGAAAGTCATAACCTGTACAGAGACAAAGTCTCAGTGAAAGCCCTCTCCAGGTCGGAAAGGCTAGTTTCTGGCCTTAAAGTTGGTTTGTAGGTTGCCTCTGTCATTCATTTTCTTAGCCAAACGAAGTTTACAGAGTGCTAATACCATGCACACATATGCTAACAACCAAAATCAGGTACTGGAACTACACTGGAGGTACAAGAACTAAACTGATGAATTTGTCATTAGCAAGGTTAGTTTAAAAACTCATTTTAATTCACTGAGAACTTAGGAAATATGACAAAATGAGCAATAATTACCTCCAAGTGCTTGTTGAGAGGGTTTTGAGCTTAAAATCATGGAAATCTATAATAATAGGGCCAGGTTCAGTTGTAAAGCAAAGTATAAGTGAGAGAAAGAGGTATCAAATCATGGAAGAATGGGAGGCCAACAAAATATCAGTCTTCCTCCTTGCATAAACACGGTCCCTAATGCATATCCATCGACATTTGTCTCTTGTTCAAATGGTCATTGTAAATTGGGCATGGCTAGGACAAGAGAAATTCTAATCTTCCTCTTTGAGTCTTCAAATGCTCATTGTCATGGAATATCCCAATGGAAGCTCTTCCCTTTGGCAGTCACGGTGTGCAATGTTGTTGTTGTTGTGGAAAAGTTTACAATGAACTTCCTCATTTATTGATGTGTTCCCACAAAACTTACGACCTCTATCATGTTGGTGGGAATAGGCATTAGCTAATGGCTCCAATCTTGTTCAAATCCACCCTCAACTCTCCTCCACTGATCATGTGTCCAAGATAAATCAAGGAGTCCTTCCCAAACTCACACTTTTTCAAATTTGCAATCAATTGATTCTTTTTTAATGTCTCTAGCACTTGTGTCACATGTGAGATGTGCTCTTGCCAAGTACTATTGAAGATTAGTATGTCATCCAAGTACACTATTGCAAACGAGTAAATGAATGACCATGGCACATCATTCATCGGTCTCATAAACATTGCAGGCTCATTACATAAACCGAAATGCATCACTAACCACTTGTACAAACCTTGTCTTCTCTTGAATGATGTCTTCCATACATCTTATGCTTTGATTCTGACTTGATGGTACCATGATTTAAGGTCCAACTTGGCGAATAACTTGGCTTGTTGTAGCTAATCCAACAAGTCATCAATCCTTGGCAATGGATATCTATTCTTAATGGTGATTTTGTTCAAGGCATAATAGTTAATGTGCATTCTCCATCTTTCATCTTTCTTTGACACCATGTCGATGGGTGAATCACACGATGATGTATTGGGCCTGATAACTCCCTATTCCAACAAATTTCACAACTGCTTCTTCATTTCATCTACTTCAATGACGGATTGCATATACATCCCAATGTTTTGCAATGGAGACTCTGATAACAACTAAATCTCATGCTCAACCTCTCTCCTAGGTGGCAACCCTTGAGGTTATTGAAACACCTCCTTGCAAGCTTTGATAAATTGTTGTAATTGTTGGAACTGCTTGCCACTACATCCTTCCAAGGATGCCTTCATCTCCACTTCATTGCCTTCTCATTGCTACTTTCCTTCTCTGAAAAATAGCAAGACACACTTTTTTATACTGCCAATGGATCTCCTCTCTTGATGAGCTTTGACGAAAGAGAGTTTGGCCTTGTCCTTAAGTGGATTTATGGAAAATGCCTTCTCATGTTTGACAATCATATATTAGTTTGTTCTCCTCTCGAAGATAGCATCTCTCATGTACAAGTAAGGGATTCCCAAGATGATCCACACACGTCCAATGCAACCACATTTTCTCCGACCTCAACCACGAAGTTCTGGTTGACGATAAACTTGGACCTGCATTGTTTGCCTACTCTCAATTCTACATATTATCTCACCTATCCCAAGGGACATAGTTACAGACGGTCATAAGTTCCCAAGCGAATCTTCTTATCCAACTCCGTTGAGATCAAATTGAGTGGCAAATCGAGATCAAACAAATAATCTACCTTACATATTTTCATGTGGATATTGATGCAAAATAATTTTATCATCTCCTTCTCTTCCTTGTGACTACAACCAACCGATGCTACTTCATTATGAAGAGTAGTATAACTAATCTTCCCTTCAAGGTCTGAGGTGTTATCCACCCTCTCCTCGACATCTACAGTTATTAAAGCCTTCTTATTCTTCCTCTTTTGAAAATGATTGGGACACTTCTCGAGGTGCAATTTCCAACAATCATCCTCAGTGTGTCCCTTTTTCTCACAAGATTTACATTGCTTGATGGAAGGGGTTGCTTCTTATGTTACTACCAAATCTTCTTGTTGGTCCACTTCTTCTTCTTCCCTTTTATTTATTGCTCTTATGGTTTTGTTTGCTTGTGCATGCCAAACTATTGCTTCTACTTGTCTTCTTCAAGGTAGTGTACTTGACCACTTGCTTCATCAATTGTCTTAATATTGAACAACATCAATTGTTGCCAAATTTGAGGAAGTAATGCACCCAAATACTTGATCAACATATTTGGACTTTTGAGAGAGACACTCAAATATATGGCTCTCTTCTTGAACTCTATAGTGAACTCCTGAATTGATTGCCCTTGCCTTTGCCTGAAGTAGTGCCAACAATCTGCTGGTGCTCTTCATATCTAATTGGGTAGAACCAATCATTGATCATGTCTATGAACACCTGCCAATAAATCATCGGTGTCTAATTTTCTAATGCTCTCCTTGATGCATCACTCTTCCACCATGCCCAAGCACGGTCTTCAAGCTTTAATATTGCAAATGTAATCCTCTAGTTTTAGTGACTTTGTGTACACTAAAGCACACCTCCATATGTTGTAATCATTGGTTTAGTTTGATTTCATCAACTTCTCCATCATAAGTCTTGATGTCTATCTTCTCCTTTGTTACAACAAAATCTAGTAGCCCTATTGTGTGAAAGTCCCAAGCACAAGGTGTTAGTTTATGTAACAATGGAAGGCTACCCACTGCCACCACAATAACTCTTCCTCACAATTTTGGTTGGCTCTTCTCCAAGTCAAGGAGGGCTTCTCTAAAGATAAGGTTGCTAAGGATATGGAGTGGAAGCACAAGGTGATTTTTGAAGAGTAAGCCCTAACAAAATGGGTGGTAGTAATATAATGGATTAATGACTGGTGTGGGAAAGGAATATGAAGGTAGAAACCCCAATACCAAGTGCCTAATCACACATTGGGCAAATGGAGTCATAGGAGCATAGATCTAAGAGGGAAAATGCATGATAATGTAAGGTAATAGGGGCTACAATGCATGCCACAAATCAACTTTAGATTGTTGATTTTAATAGTAGAAAATCACCTTGGAAGGAGGTGCCATACTTAAGCATTTATCATGAATGTGAGGTTATGTTAATCTAGCAAAAAAATTGGTTTACTATATGAAAGATTAACGCAAGAACAATATAAATAAGAGGGTAAAACCTCACATTATTCTATTCAAATGACACATGGTTCATTATACAGGTAGTCACAACATGCTACAAGATTTCCCCAATACAAAATCAACACATAAAATATAAGTGCACAACAAAGCCTCACATCAAATGAAAATATACCTCCAATTATCCATTAGGTTCCAAGCATGTTGTATACAAATGAAATCCAAGGGGAGAGATCATGAATTCTCAAAATCCACACCACACATCAAAAGGAGAGAGAAAACCATTATATAGGTTTGAGCTCAACTCCTTTTACAATAAACAATTGATTGTTTTCCTACATCCATTGGTTTACCAAGGAATACAATAAAATTATTACATTTATATCCTCCTCACTAAAAGTAGTAGTGAGTTGTTGGATCCACATTCTTCTCCTAGAAGAAACAATAACATATCCTCCTCATCGAAAACAATACAATAATGTTCTCATCTTGACTAACTTCGTGAAATAGTTTCAACAATAATAAAATAATGAGTTAGCTAAGAACAACCTCCAAAAATTGCCAAAAATGTAACAACCTCCTCAATATGGTCAATTGACTTTGATAGGTGCTCCAAAGACCTCCATGCTCCATTCACAATCTTAATTAAACATGACATGAGACCCCATAAATGGCACATATGACCTTCAGAAACCATGGCTAAGAATGAGTCCAAAGCCACCCATACAAAAAAAAACTCCAAATAAAATGTCTCCACATGTGTGTTGTATGACACCCTTCATATTTCATAAGCAATCTTTATTGCCCCAGGGTAAAACGACTTCATATGGTATAAATTTAATGTCACATGTTCCTTCTATATGGTTTGCATGAGCCAAAGAATAAAACATCAAACCTATGGCTCAATATATTGGCTTCATCCCACACACATCTATTGAAATTGGTGGCAACTCATGAGATGGTTGACTTACCACATGATTTGAGAACCCACAACTTCACTTCAAAGGTAACATGAAGAAATAATAGGAGGCAGCCCCATCCAATGCATTAAATAAAATTTTGTGTAAACATATGTGCCATTGACCCCATGTCATGGCCCTTTCCATTGTTTTCATTGGCAAGGTAAAGTGCATGGCTACCTTAGGTGTCATGAAGATGACCAACCTAGCATAAAATAATCCTTTAATTTGCCTCAACATATGTGCCCTTGCCATGGTATAAGGTAAAGAGTTAATACGTGAGGTAGAAGGGGGTGGCCCCATTAAAATAAAACATATAGAGTGCCTCTACATGCGTGTCATTAACATACCCTTGCTTCAATGAAGATATGATCTAAGGTGTAGAAGGGGATGCCATCATAATGATATACTTGCCTCCACATATATGCTAATAAGGAGAATATCTCATAAAGGTTTGTACAATGAAAAATAAAAGTTATATCTCCTAGTAAACCCCAACATAATCCAAAGTCATAATAAAAGGGGGCCATGTGATGCACCTACCATCATGAACTAGGATCACAACATGCCACTCTTGATCCTTATTTATGTGTTCCACAAGTGAGATGCATGAGTGGTGGGCTAGGCTAACCAAGAACACATAATCACGATATACCATAGCACCAAAGATCATCCCACAACTATCAATCAAGGCATTAAGTGAAACCACCAACTCCTAACCCAAAGCTCCATCAACCGAAGATATGCAATGATTAAGAGAGAACTAGGTACCAAGGCAATCCTACACATAAGCCACTTCTCATCTCACACTATTAACATCCAATCCTTGTGGGGTTAGAACCATCATAAATGAACCAAGGTGTAATATCCTTTAGTTAGAATGAACAAGTATACCAATGTAACCCCATGATGAGGTAGCATGTTCCATAATCATAAAAAAAGGTATACCAAGAGAGTGATCAACAAGGTAAGCACATGTGAGAAGACCACCAAGTAGAAAGCACAATTACCATCCAACAAAGGAGGAGTGAGACTCTCCCAACCAAATACATCCATCAAGTGATATGATGCCACAAAGAGAGGGGGTTGTTCGACAAAACATGGTACTCCACACAAGGCAAACACCTTTAGTAACCACTTGCACAACCAGATCAAAGATCAACACAAAAATGGTTTTACATGGTTAAAACCCTCTAATAGGGAAATGGTTCACGACCCCAGCCAATGTTACCACTCTCCATCAATGTGATGAAAATCATAAGGTGGGACCTCATGCAATATGTGTTGGGTTGTTATATTCTTTGCAGTGAAAGTTGAAGGTCGAAGTGATTGATTAGGAAAATTCGAAGTCGAAGTGATCAACAAAAAGTACAGAGGTCAATCGACAAGAGGTCGCGTGGAAAATGATTGAAGACTGAATGGAGGTTGACTGTAATTCGACTTGAGGTCGACAAGAGAGTTTCTCATAATTGATCGTCAACAAATGACCATCCGTGCTCTTTAAATAGAAACCATGGACCAATCGGGTCTTAAGCCACATATCAATGTAGACATTAAGATTAAAGAGAACATCGAATCTCATATCACTCTATGTCTAGAACATATCGTGACCGTCAGATTACATAACTACAAATGCACACTAAAGAAACACACTTTTACCTAAAGACACATTAGACCAAGTTGATCTAAACTAACTCCTAAGTGTCTAAATATCCTAACATCCCCCCTCAAGAACAACTTGGGATAGGATTGAAGGATTTACAAAGGTGACACAATGGGAGAAGGAAGGAAGCATTGGAGCCTATCCCCCCTTAATGACAACTTCCTAAACTCATAACATAGATCAAAGTTTGGAAAAGTTCTCTTTCGTAAGAGACTTTGTGAAAATGTATGCAACTTTATATTCTGTAGGGAAAAAGAGCACTTCAATAACTCGATCATGAATGAGCTTACCGATGAAGTGAATGCATAATTCAATGTGTTTGTTATGTTGATGTTGAACTAGATCTTTGGCGAGCTTAATGGCACTTTTATTGTCGCACCAGAGGGTGGTTAGATGTTGTTGCTAGAATTCAAACTCTGAAAGGATATGTCGAAGCCACAAGGTTTCTTGAATTCCATTAACCATTGCTTGATGCTCTACTTATGTCAAGCGGAAAGAGAAACAACTTGTTGTTTCTTACAAGCCTAAGTAACAAGTCGAGAACCAAGGCTGGAAACATAATCTGCAATAGATTGTCGATCATTAGGGTCGCCAGCCCAATCCAAATTAGTGAAACCAACCAACAAAGGAGTCCCCCCTTGAATTATAATGTATCTCAAAGTAAACTATACCCCAAACATATCGAAGTATCCTTTTAGTTGTTTTACAATGGCTTTCATGGGGTGTTTGCATATACCAGACAACAAGACCAACAACAAAGGAAATATTAGGATGGGTATCAGTCAAATATAAGAGGCTACCAACTAACTGACGGTATAAAGTGGCATCAAACTTCAGGTGTAAGACAGGAGGCAATAAGTTTGACTCCAAATTGGAAGGGAGAAGGGGCTCATTTATAATCGTTCGTGTGAAAACAACAAAGAAGGTCACAAACATACTTAGATTGGGAAAGAAAGGCCTAAGTCTGTCTTGTCAAATTTCTTTTAAGGCTGGATTTCACATGGGCAAAAAATTTAGGGTTGCTACCAATGAGGATAAGGTCATCAACATAAAGAACAACGATTATGAGATGGCTTCCTATTTTCTCGGTGTAGACATTAGGGTCATAATGACATCTAAAAAAGTCAGTGTCAAGAAGAAAGTTGTCCATTTTGACATACCAAGCTCGAGGGGCTTGCTCAAGACTATAAAGAGATTTCTTAAGGCGCCAAACAAGGCTAGAGTCATTCTGGACATAGCTAAAAGGTTGTTCCAAGTAGATTTGTTCTTGCAAATCCCCATGCAAGAAGGAAGATTTAACATCCATCTGATGGACCTCCCATTTATGTGCAACAGGAAGGGATAAAACGAGGCGAATGGAATTCATTTTGGCTATGAGGGAAAAGGTTTCATTGTAGTCAATGCCTTCAACTTGAGAGAATCCTTTGGAAACTAACATTTATTCTAATAATAATTTCATTAGAATGAGGTTGAAGAAGTTGATAGCCTTTGACATCTTCATAATATCCAACAAAAATGCACTTCTCACTTTTAGGCTACAATGCATTCCTTTTCTCGCGAAGAATGTGATCACATGCTTCACTACCAAATACATGGAAGTGGCTTACGTCTGGCTTAATTTTAGTCCATTCTTCTTCCAGTGTTATATTTTTTAAATCCTTTGTGCGAGTGCGATTTACTGTGTGATTTGCATAGTTTATGGCTTCCGTCCAATAATGCGAACTTAACCCCTTGGATTGGACAATACAATTAGCCATTTATTTTAATGTGTGATTCTTTCTCTCAACAACACCATTTTGTTGTGGTGTGTATGGAACAATATGTTGCATTTGATTGCATTGTGCAGTGCAATAACTTGTAAATTTGTATTTCATATATTCGCCTCCATTATATGTTCTTAACCTTTGAAGTTGATGTCCAAATTATTTTTCTACAAGGGCCTTCTAGGCCAAAAACTTGTCAAAAAATTCACTCTTAATTTTTAAGAAGTAAACTCAAGTGCATCTGGAGAATTCATCAAAGAAAGTTAAGAAATACTTCCACCCAGAGAAAGAAGAAGAAGAAAGCGAACCATACAAATCATTGTGAACAAGCTACAAAGGGGTCAAGGTGTGCCAAGAGGAACGTTTGTCAAAATTATTTTGATGATGTTTATCGAGAACACAACCGACACAAATCTGCAAGAAATGAGACAAACTCCATCTCTGCAATGAGTAATAGTTTAGATGAGCAAACCGCTCATGCCAAAGTTTGCTCAAGTCATCATTATGAGAAACAAAAATTGATGGAAAATACGATGAACCGAAGTTGTCAAATTTGTACAACCTGGTAATATCATTAACAATTCTAGTTGTTAGGACATGCTTAGAATATTTTAGATCCTTGATTACAACTTGGTGAGGTGAAAACTCTACGGTTTTTCCTTCATCAGAATGAGTGATTTGATACACTGATAGAAGGTTGCAGGAAAGACTTTGAACACATAATACATCATTGAAATGACCATTATCTACCTAAACTATTCCATACCCTGCAACACTAAGAGATCTATCATCACCAACAAATATTTGTTTGGTGTTACATTCATTAAAAGAAGAAAAAATGGCTTCATCATTAACCATATGATAAGATTCTCTAGGATCAATAAGCCACTTATCATAAGAAGAAGTAGAAGTTGCATTGAAGGAGAAATGTTAAGTACCAAAGATCTGAATACAAAAACACCACAATAGATATAGAGAACAATATAGAAAACCCACACTTTATTGTTATAAAAAACCCTTGGGGTAGGGCAACACCATACAATTGATCCTATTATGGAAGGGATTCTCTCCTGTTCACTTGCCTCTTCGAGGGGGCAACCTCCTAATGAACTACATGCTCCAAATACAACACTTCTTCTTCTTGACTCCTTTTACATTGTTTGAACCCATTTATATAGTGCTACCAACCACTTAAGAACATTCTAGAGGATGAACCCTATAAGAAGTCCTATTACATTTATTATGTTCACATTAATATATTTAACTACCATAGTGGACCTTATTTAATAATATAGTGGACTTAGTCCACCTTACATTGAATGGCCTCCACTATTATCATTATGGGCCCTTCGAGCCCCCCATTACCTCTCTAGATACACTACATTCCACCCCCCTTATGAAAGCATTGTCCTCAACGCTTGTTATGAGAGTGCACAACTATATACCAGGGTCCCATGGATAACTGTGGACCATAGTGCTACAATAGGTTGAAGAACTAGAGTCACATGTAGAAATGTGAGCCACCATGATGAAGTAGTTCAATCGCCACTATAAACCCAGGTCCCATGTCCAAGTGTTCATGTGAGCTCCACTATGAATATATCAAAACTCAAGAATGACTTGAAAATGATGCTCCAAAGATCTACACTGATCATGTGGATCGAAATATGTAGATCCCTTCATATCCAAAAAATCATCTAGATAACACACTAGTATTGGGGAGCATTGAAAAAATAGTATTTAGAGAAGGCTCTTGACTGCTCTCCATAATGTGTTCCACACAAGGTGGAGTAGAGTAATCAAATGAAAGATAAAAATAGTTATCATCCCAGACATTACAACTGTCCATGTACCAATCCTTACAATCTTCTTCTTAATCATGCCAAACATATATTTCTTGAGTATATTCTCATGTGATGTCAGTGTACGTAATATTCCTAATATATCTCTCCTGTGTTGCAAGTTTGATCTCTTCAATAGCTTCCATATCACGTTGAAATTTTGCCTTGGAGGCTTTCCATATCGTGTTGAAATTTTTCCTGGAAGGCTTCCATATCGTGTTGCAGGTCCATGTGGATTTGAAAGTGAATATCCATTGGAAAAAACACATATAATATTCCAAAAGAAAGCTTTGGAAATCCTCTATCCAATAGAATTGATCTGGTAGAAATCTGAGCACCCTATCAAAAGTTATGAGCTTTGCAATTCCACCACCATCACAAAGACCCTAGGAAATGGTCGATTTTAAATCGATGATATTTTCTCTTTTGGAGTTCTGATTCAAATGATTTTTTTTAATGGGATATTTTTGAAAGAGGAACTCGGATTTGTAATTTATTTAGGATATTTAGCCCTAGGTGCTACAAAAATCAACAAAATCACATAATCGTCCGCGGAAAAACCCTAAAAAAATAGATTTTAAAATGAGGGTAACTTCACTTCTTAAACTCCGTTTCAAATGATTTTTTTTTTTAAATTGGTTGTTTTTCCGAGAGGAACTGAGATATACAATTAGTTTATGCAAATTTCACACATAAAACTACAAGAATTGTCTGGAGTGTCACAACCCCCCTTTTTTTTTCTTTGAAAAAAAAAAATCTGCAAAATAAAAATAAAAATTTCCCTTTTGTGGTCGAAGAAAATGCTCTAATACCACTTGTTAAGTACCAAAAACCTGAATATAAAAACACCACAATAGATCTAGATAACAATATAGAAAAACTTTATTATTGTAGAAAACCGTTGGGGTAAGACAACACCATACAATGGATCCTATTATGGAAGAGATCTTCTCCTGTTCACTTGCCTGTTCGAGGGGGCAACCTCCTAATGATATACACACTCCAAATACAATACTTCTTCTTCTTGAATCCCTTTACAATGTTTGAACCTTTTTATATAGTTCTACCAACCACTTAAGAACATTCTAGTGGAGGAACCTTCTAGAAGTGAAACCTTCTAAAAAGTCCTCTTACATTTATTATGTTCACATTAATATATCCAACTATAATAGTGGGCCTTATTTAATAATATAGTGGACCTAGTGCACCTTACATTAAATGGCCTCCACTATTATCACTATGGGCC
Source organism: Picea sitchensis (assembly GCA_010110895.2). Taxonomy (NCBI): domain Eukaryota; kingdom Viridiplantae; phylum Streptophyta; class Pinopsida; order Pinales; family Pinaceae; genus Picea; species Picea sitchensis. The sequence goes on from SNQJ01S0005184.1 coordinate 87,349, forward strand.
CTTCGCCCCCCCATTACCTCTCTAGCTACACTGCAAGAAACCCAAAACAAAAAGTGCATGTCCATGAGAAGAATAGTTAAAAGAAGAAGACTCAATATTGATGTTGTGCTTCTTCATTGTTGCTTCCAAGGGTTCCATCTTTTTAAAACATTTAGACTTCACATGACCATCTTGCCCACAAAAGTTGCAATGCTTGTCAGTCTTGGTTTTGAATTTTGTTCCTTTGTCACCATTGAGAGTAGAAGTTGGTCAAGAGGGTTTGTGACCCTTGTTTTGCTTGTTGTGGCGAGGATGTTGCTTCTTGGGATTCTTAGATTTATCTTTCCGTTGGGCCACTAAAGCTTTGTTATATGCACCTACAGTGTTGATCACTCCAAGTTGCAAAAGCTTATCTTTCTCTCTAATCAAATAATCACAAAAATAATCAAGGGTGGGCTCTTGATAAGCTTTACCTAGAGCTTCTCTAGTGGCATAAAAGGTAGATACAAAGACAAAATATGCACTACAAAGCTGGGCAAGAATAACATATATGCAATGATCTTCCTTCAAATCTATTTTACAATGTAGAAGAAAAAGTCTAAGTGTTTTGAACTTAGATAAATAATCTTGAATGCAAGGAAAATCATTGGGACTTAAGGTCATTAACTAATTTTCAATTTAGTGGGCTTGAATCACATTGTGTTTACGAAACATAGCTTCAAGTTTTTCCCAAGCTTTATCTAGGCCATTAATTCCTTGAAGGTGAAACCTTAAATCATGAGAGATAGACATTCTGATTGGTCCACGTGCTTCATCATTCTTACTAACCCATTTGACTTTCTTTTCATCATCACAAGGGGCTTGTTCTATTCCCAAGGTAATCTGATACAATCCTTTACTTATTAGTACATCCTCCATATGTGATTTCCATGAGAAGAAGTTGGTACTAGTAAGCAAAAAATCACTTGGTGAATCCATATTAAAATATGCAAATAATATGGATTCCAAATCTAAAACTAACTACCAGGATGAAAAGCTCTCGAAAAAATAGGTTGTTTAAAAAAACAACAGTAAAAACGGACTTCAGATGTGAAAGTTATGCCCTTTTTAAGAAAATACATAAACAGTAATGAAGGATCCACGTGGCAAGTAGAAATTGGTCCACGTGGTGATGGATGTACACAATTCTTTTCCTTCTCTAACTTTGCTTATAAGCTCACTTTTACAACTAAGTTATTTATTAAATGACCCACTTTTATAAAATAAGTGAGAAGCATATTTAAAATGAAGTTGTTTTATAAATTAAAATTACATGCAAAAATGTAACTAAAAATGAATATTAAAGTTACTTTATAGTGACTCACTTTTACAACTAAGTTACTTATGAAGTGACCCACTTTTATAAGATAAATGAGAATCATTTTTACAATGAAATTACTTTATAAATTAAAGTTGCATGCAAAAAAATAATTAAAAATGAGCATTAGAGTACCTTAAAATGAGAGACTTGAACTCAAGACTTCTTACTAAATAAAACAACTTTCAACCAAGTGAATTAATGCAATACACATTATAATTGTAAATGAGGAGGATGAGATTGTTGTGGTTGTTGTTGGAGCTCTGCGTCAAAGTGTGCTTTTACCACAAAACTTTCCTTTTCACGTGCTCATACAAACACAAGTGAATTTTTTTGGAAAAAATAAATATCTCAACAACAAATGAGGTTAGATCTCGATTAGCTTACCCAGAAAATGCACGTTTTTTATCTGTTTGTAATTTGTCGAGATCACAAACAGCACATGGTAATGAGTATACGCAAACAAGAAAACACTTTCCACTATGTTTCTCATTTTCCAAGATTGCATAAAGTGCACAACAAAGAGCATACACAAACAAGAAAACACTCTCTGCTTTGTTTTTGATTTGTCGAGATCGCACAAAGTGGACAACAAAGAGAATACATAGATCGAAAAGAGTAGCAACCTGAAAAAAAAATAAAAAAAATGAAATATTAACTCTGTAATTTTTTTAAAATGACGTATTAAGGATTTATATCTTCAGATCTTACTAAAATGGTCATATGTTGGAAAAACATAAACTTTTTTGAGTGAAACGAAAAGTGTTTTTGAATAAAAGAAGCATTGTGGATGCAATAGAATAGTCCTCTTAGCCCCAAAATGTACAGTATTAGCAAAAACTAGAAATGCGACAACATGGCTTCAAGATCTCGATCTATAATGGAAGCAGGTTTTCAAACGAGCTCTGATACCATGTTCGATAAAACAAGGTATTCCACACAGGACAAACATCTCCAATAACCACTCACACAACCAGATCAAAGATCAACACACCGATGTTTTACATGGTTAAAACCATCGAAGAGGAAAACAGTCCATGACCCCAGCCAATGTGGCCACTCTCCATCAATGTGATGAAAAACATAAGGTGGGACCTCATGCAATATGTGTTGGGTTGTTATATTCTTTGCATTGAAAGTTGAATGTCGAAATGATTGACTAGAAAAAGTCGAAGGTCGAAGTGATTGACTTGGAAAAGTTGAAGTTCAAGTAATCGATAACAAGTTGAGAGGTCAGTCAACAAGAGGTCGTGTGACAACCGACTAAAGATCGAATGGAGGTCGATTAGTAGTTGACTGTAATATGACTGTAACAAAATCCTGAGATTCATGGGATTTGTAGCTAATGATTTGCATGGATTTGTAACCATTTTTGGGTACCATGATTTAGGGTTTTTCCTATTGTAAAGCCTATAAATAAGGCGCGTTGTAATCGTATTATATTGATAAATCTTGGATGTTCTTGCTTATATTTAATAAAATATTGTTGGTCATGTAAATGTAAGTTGAATTAGTTGCAGGGTTGTTCTTGTGTAAAGGAAGAGGGTACGATAACAATTGTGTCTTAGGTGTAGACCAAGGTTAGTCATGTAACCCTTTACTCTGAGTGAATAAGGCAACAAGAGAACAATATGCTTAAGGAATTTTGGTTTTCCCGTTTGGGTTTCTAGGGTTAGGTAGTAAGAGAGCAAGATGCTCAAGGAATGTTGGTTTTCCTGTTTGGGTTTCCAGGGTAAAATCTTTTGTACTATGTGATTGTTTTGTCATTTACTTTCTTGTTTAATTTTGTCTTCTTCTCTTCTATTAGGTTTAGTGTGGAAGTATATTTCCTAGCATGTGGTATCAGAGATAAGGTTCTTAGATCTTGGATCTGAGCTAAACCCTGGGTCTAGTGAGAGTAGTAAGTCAGAGATATTTAAAGTTGTGCTTGAAAGAATGGCAAGTAGTTCAAGGATAGAGATTGAAAAATTCAATGCCAAAATTTTGAGCCTTGGAAGCTTAAAATTGAATATCTCCTTGTAGATCGAAAGCAATAGGAATTAGTCTGTCCAAGTACCATTCTAACAGGGTATGTTGAGGGAAGAATGGGAGAAACTGAAAAGAAGGGCAATGGATACGATATGACTTTGTCTTGTAGATTCGGTGTTGCTGAATGTCTCAAGTGAAAACTCGGCCAAGAAACTGTGGAACAAGTTGTGAATCTTGTACCAGTCAAAATCCCGGGTAAATAAGTTGTTCCATAGAAAAAAGTTGTATCTTCTAAGGATAAGTGATGGTTGTTCAGTAACTGAGCATTTGAATGCATTCAATATTGTAATAAGCCAATTATCGTTTGTAGATATTAAAATAACTAAGGAGGAGAAATGTGTTAGGCTATTATGTTCGTTACTAGACTCCTATGATAGCTTAGTTGTGGCAAGAGGGAGTAATTCAACCACATCAACACTAGAAGACATTGTTGCATCTCTATTATCATAATAGAGGAGACAAAAGAACATGGAAGGATCAACCAAAGATGCCTTGATTGTAAGAGGTTGATCGATTGACATAGAGAAAGGCAAATTCTTTGGAAGAAAGTCTAAGTTGAAGGGTAGATCTAAATCTTCGGTTTAGTAGACCAAAAGATGTTGGAAATGCGGTAAAGTTGGCAATTACAAAAGTGACTATAAGTCGAAGGCGATAGAAATTACTATAGATCCGACGATAAGCAGTTGATTGAGAGAAAGACTACTCTGGATAAAGGAGGCAATGTGTACTTGCCATTGACTAGTACATAGTGAGATTGAGATGTTTGGTTGATCGACTCAGGAGTGTCATTTCATATGACACCACATTGAGAATGGTTATGAAAATATGAGAGATATGAAGGGGGAGATGTGTTCTTGGGGGACAACTCGACAACCAAAATTGTTGGATGGGAAAGAGTCCGACTGATACTGTAGGATGGGAGGAGTAAAACCCTTCTGGGTGTGCTTTATATTCCGAGTTTGGCAAGAAACCCGATATATGTGAGCAAGATGAGTGATGCACGAGTGCACACTTTATTTTAGAAGGATAGATGCAAAACGGTAAGGGGAGTGATGGTCTTAATGAAAGGAGTTCTAATTGGAACCTTGTACAAGTTGTTAGGGAATGTCGACTTGACTAGATGCAACAACATTATTGTTCTTGCAGTTGACTTGACTTTGACTCAACCTGACTTATCTCTGGCTGAGTTGATTGAAACCAAACCAACTATTATTTATCAAGTCAACCCGACCATGTTATGGCACGAGAGGATGGGACACATTGGAGAAAAAAGACTTAGAGCTATGCATAATAAAGACATGGTCGAAGGTTTTCATGATTGTAATTTGGAAGTTGTTTTTAGTGAACATTGTGTATATGTAAAACAAAATCGGGTTAGGTTCCCATCCGAGGCGACAAGGGAAAAAAATATTCTAGAATTGGTTCATAGTGATGTGTTTGGGCATGTAACAATGCCTTCACTTGCTGGATCCCTATATTATGTATCCTTCATAGATGATTTTTCGAGGAAGGCATGGATATATTTATTGAGGAATAAATCAGAGGTTTTCAAGAAATTCAAAGAGTTTAAATATCTTGTGGAAACCATATAGATAAGAATACTAAAGTGTTGAGAACTAACAATGGTGGAGAATTCTTTGGAAAGGATTTTGAGTAGTTCTACAAGCAATGTGGCATAGCATGCAAAAAATCCACACCGTATACCTCTCAACAAAATGGAGTTGTTGAGAGAATGAACAAAACATTGATGGACAAGTCAAGGACCATGCTCAGTGGTGTTGGATTCGCACAAGAATTATGGGTAGAAGCAGTTGACACTGCAAAATATTTAGTGAATATGTCTCCTTCATAAGCGCTAGTCGACATGACTCCATATGAGGTATGGTTTGGAAAGAATCCTTCGCTCTCACATATCAAAGTATTTAGTTGTGATGCATTTGTGCAGGTTCCCAAGGAAAAGAGAAGCAAGATGGAAAAGAAGGCAGTCGAGTGTATTTTGATTGGATATAAAGAAGGAATGAAATGATATAAGCTTTGGGATACTGCATCAAGGAAAACAATGCACAGTCAAGATGTGGTCTTCAAGTCAAAGGTAAGTCGGAATATGAAGTGGTTTAAATAGATAAAGATCTAGAGAAGGTGAGGTTTGAATCGAGGAATGAAGAAGAAGATTCAAACGAGTTGACTGAATCGGATGAAGAGGTGGAACAATTGACCCCGATTGTAAGGAGGTTTGAATGAGTGACAAAACCAGTCAAAAGGTATAGTCCACCTGATTTCCATTCCACATTTGTGTTAACTACCATTGATGAGGAGCCTAAGTCGATCAAGGAGTAAGTCAAGTCTGTAGAGGGTAGACTTTGGAAGGATGCCATGGTCGAAGAAATGAAATTCTTGCACATAATGAGATGTGGAATTTGGTCGAATTACCTAGTGGAAGAAAGCTCGTTGGTAGCAAGTGGGTGCTCAAGAAAAATATGAAAGCAACATGTCAAGTAGAGAAATTCAAAGCTCGACTGGTAGCGAAATGATATTCCCAAGTCGAAGGAGTCGACTTCAATGAAATTTTTTCCCCTATTGTAAAATTAACTTCCATTAGAGTACTACTATCTCTGGCTGCAACATTTGATCGAGGTAGAGCAAATGGATGTGAATATAATGTTGCTACATGGGGACCTGGAAGAAGAAATCTACATGAAACAACCTAAAGGATTTGCAGTAAAGGGAAAGAAAGAGCTAGTGTGCAAATTAAAAAGATCCCTTTATGGTCTAAAGAAATTGCAAAGGATGTGGTACCAAAAGTTTGATATGTACATCCTTAGTTTGGGATTTGTGAGAAGCAAGACTGATCACTCTGTATATTCCAAGGAATAAGCTGGGCATTTATATCTGTAGATTTGTATGTCGATGACATGTTGTTGGTCAGAAACAACATGGACACAATAAATGAGGTGAAGAAGTAGCTATCCTACAACATGTAGGATCTCGATGCAATAAAATTTATTTTGGGAATGGAGATCAAAATAGATCGGGTAGTTAGATAGGTTTGCTTGAACCGAAGGAAGTACATTGAAACAATATTGAAGAGTTTCAACATGTCGGATCACAAACCTGTTAAGGTGCCAATTCTCGTGGGAGAAAGGCTAACCATTGAATAGTGTCCAAAGGCACAAGAAGAAATAGAGGACATGGGACTTGTTCCCTATGCAAGTGTTGTTGGTAGTCTAATGTATGTGATGGTTTGCACTCAATCAGAAATTTCCCATTTAGTGGGAGTGTTGAAGCAGATAAATGTTGACACCAGGGAAAGAGCACTGGACAACTGTCGAGAGAGTATTAAGGTATATGTGTGGCACAAAATATTATGTTATATGCTACTAAGGTAAACTTGAAGCTGACAGTGAAGTAAATGTACATGGCTTTGTCGACATTGATTGGGTTGAAGATCTAGATAGATGAAGGTCGACTAGTGGATGCGTGCTCAAGATGTTTGGTGGAGCAATCAGCTGGATGAATAAGGGATATGCAGTCGTAGCCTTGTTAATAACAAAATCTCAATACATGACATCCACTCATGGAAGCAAAGAAGCAATATAGCTGCAAAGGCTGTGTTCAGAGAACTTGTTTGAGCAGAGAGCTATGAAGATAAATTGCAATAGTCAAAGCACAATATTTCTGTCAAAGAATCCAACTTATCATTCCAAGAGAAAACATATTAATATACAATACCATTTCATAAGAGACATGGTGGAAAGAAACAAGGTGTTACTGGAGAAAGTAGGCACTTTGGAAAACATAACAGACTCTTTGACCAAGTCTGTGAGTGTTGTGAAGTTCTCTTGGTGCAGAGAGGACATGGGAATTGTTGCCATAGGTTTGTGAACATAAGTTCATGAAGCTATCATGTTCATCAAAGAAGACAACAAGTGGGAGAATGTTGGGTTGTTATATTCTCTGCAGTGAAAGTCGAGGGTCAAAGCGATTGACCAAGAAAAGTCCAATTCAAAGTGATCGACAACAAGTCGAGAGGTTAACTAACAAGAGGTCATCGAGAGGTTGTGTGGCAACCGACTAAATACCAAATTGAGGTTGACTGGTAGTCAACTGTAATAGAATCCTGAGATTCTTGGGATTTGTAGCCAATCATATGCATGGATATGTAATTGCTTTTGGGCGCCATGATTTAGGGTTTTGCCTATTATAAAACATACAATTAAGGCATGTTGTAATAGTATTATATTGATCAATCTTGGATGTTTCGACTTGTGTTTAGCAAAAGGTTGTTGGTCATGTAGATGTAAGCTAAATTGGTTGTAGGTTGATCTTGTGTAAAGCAAGAGGGTGTGATGACAATTGTTTCTTAGGTACATACCAAGTTTAGTCATCTATCCGTTTATTCTAAATGAACAAGACAACAAGAGAGCAAGACGCTCAAGGAATGTTGGTTTTCCCGTTTGGGTTTCCAGGGTAAAATCTTTGTGTACTATGTGATTGCTTTGTCATTCAATTTCTTTATTAAGTTTGTCTTCTTCTCTTCTATTAGGTTTAGTGTGGAAATACGAGGTGTAATAATTTCTACATGGAAAGGCTCCTACATTTTGTTATAGCTACAATCTCCCATCTTTGTCTCTGTCTTGATTTATGACTCAAGTTCCTTGTTTTTCTTAGTATCTTCCAGGTTAGCCTTATGTTCTCCATGTTTAGTCTCTATCGAGGGTGCTTCCACACCCTTTTCTACTAGCAATTATGTTATCATAACTATTAATGTGGAAATGTCATCTTCTCACCAATCGAAATTGACCCTGGGATCTTACTCTTCACCTTCATCGTGATTACCCCCCATCATTGTTGGTCCTCTGCTTCTCTGAAGACCTCGCAACAATTACCTTCCACTTCTCATGTAGTCAATGTAGGTGTTTACCATACATGTCTCACCAAGTATATTCAAACTCAAGCTTTGATACCATATGATCTGTAAATGGTAGGCTTATGGCATGTCCATTTCACCAACACAAATTCCTGAAAAATTAAAAACTTATTGATGTTCCTGCAAGTTCTTTCAAGGCTAAGATAATGACAATAATTAAAACTCTTCAAGCATATTGTAATTTCGAGTATTTTGTTATGTAGTGCTTGGATAAATACTCAACTGAATGGATAGGATTCGTGTGTTTTTAATGCTCCAATTCAAATGGAAGCTAACTTGTGCCCTCCTTATTATTTTTTCAATTGTAATTCAATAATGATAATGGTTGAGTTATGACTCTCCCCATGGTTTCATTTGCACAATGACTTGATGTGAAAATCCAACACAAAATGAATAGCAATATATGTAACTCTAACACTTAATAAAAGGTGAAATCGTTAATAAGAATGCCAACTCATGAACCAAACAATAACAAACTAAAAAACTAGTTTAAAAAGACAAGCTCCCAAAGTAAGAAAATGATTTGGAAAAGTTACATATGACAAAAGGTGCCTAACAATGGTTGATGGGAAGTGATTATCATGCATTTAACATTAAATTATACTACTCCATGGTTGTATACAACCGACCTCCAATGCATGGTCGAGGGAGAAAGAGACTCACAATTTTTTTGAGTATTAGGTAGTGAAAACAAAGCATACGTCTAGGGTATGGATTGCCACACGCTTATAACGCAGGAAACACCTCCAAAAGGTCCATACAACTTGTGTATGGCCTCAATAGACTATGGGAACAATGTGCACATTTCCCATGAGCTCGATCTCTTCTATGGACACAAAATTCCCTCGAATTCAATGACATCAATAGAAACTTAGCTAAAAAATTGCAACACTGAGTTTATAACAACGCTTGATCTTAAATTCAAAGTGGAATGGATGGAGATGACCTTAGAGTTATCAACACTCATAGAGTACTAAGGAAAACCCTAGGTTTCTTGGTGAGAACCAATATAAATTCTTTGCAATTCTTTACCTTGGCCATTCACTCAACCAAGAACAACATGTTAACACAAACTAGAGCTAGAAAAACATATTAACACAAATTAGAGCAAGAACAAATTCACACATAAAACTATCCATCACAATCACAAAGAAATCTCAAAATAATTCAAGACATAATTGAGACCATATTTACCTTGGAAACTTGAATGGGAAAACCAACATTCAATTGGCATCAACCAAGATCTTTATTTCTCAATATTGTGCAGGTTACAATATTCGTAGGTCCTTTGGTCCATTCTCAGTTTTCACATGGAAATTTGGGTAGCGATTTCTCTCAGTCTCAGCCAAAGAACCCCTATTCCTCTGCAATGCAAGAGTAAATAAGAGAATAGGTCAGCTATGGTTGAAGTTGGAAGGTCGAGCGTCCCCAACTCTTCGGCTTCCACCAATTCTACCGTGCTTCTCCTCTTTTGTTTTGTTTTTCAAATACACTTGAGGAGTAATGCCTCATGTTTTTGTTTTTAAATAGACAAATTCTTTTTTCTTTTCTCACTTTTCCCCCCCATGTTTTATTTTCGTTCATCTACATTCCCCACATATACATTGACAATACTGTATTAATGCAAGTGTGGACACTATTTAGGATGGCATGGGGCCCTTCATGCCATCAACCTTGTCTCCTACCTCGTCCATAATCTTGAACCTTGCTTTTGTTGATCCTCATATAACCTAAGATGATAGATAATTGTTGTTGTGCAGATATGATTCGAATCAAAGGCATGCAAATTAATGAGCTTTTACTCCTCACCTCACTTACCTATTTGAAGAGGCAGTGATTTGGATAATATCTTGTTCATCGAATTTATAATGAGCAAAGTCATATTTTTCTAGTGAGCATATGAATAATTATTGAGCGCATAGCCTTATGTCCATTAAAAACTATCCATCCTCCATGGATTCCTCCAACCAAACCAACCCTTGCATCCCAAGGCCACTAAACATAGTATTCATTATAGTTTTAAGAGGTAAATCCTTTAGTGGGATCCCATTGACAGGAAACACCCTACATCCATGAAATATCTACAACGTTAGGTGCACTATATTTTTGTTGCATACACCATGTTGCAAAGTGTGCATGCATATGCCAAAAATCCACATACACACTTAGCAAGGCACACTAACACCCAGTGGAGCAAGCACACACCTCAACAAGGCATGTGCACACTCAACAAGTAACACCCCTATAACCAAGTATGGAAATTGTGGTCGATATTGTTACAAATCGCGTGCACCAATATGTGTGTGCATGTGCCTAAGAAGACAAACAATGACCCACCTCCAGTGATGAAACCAAACCACCTTTAGTGATCAAGCTTTAACAACCATATGGAAACATTGTGGTAGCTCTTGATATTCCAATCTTCCAATTGAATGTGTAATTGGAATTTTGTAGAGAATCCTAGTTACAGATTCGTGTGACAATGCATGTATAAACACTAAATCATTTTTTTTCCATGGAAAAAAAAGCGTAATTTTATTCATCCGTAGAGACAAAATTACATTTTGTAGGTGTTGAGCACTTTCCATTTGATTCTCACCAGGTGAGTTATCCTTCCGTCTTCAATATGAGGAAATACAATGCATTGAGTGATACATATATAGTAATGCCGATCAGATTTGCAGAAATCCTGTAAGTGATAATGTACTTTGCCAAAGACGTTCTTCTTATGATAGGACTGTTTTTTCCAAAAAAATTCAAAAAACAAAATAGTACTGGAGGGAGTTTTATCCCAAGGCCTCTATAAAGGGGCGGTGGAAGAAATCTGATGTGTCTTCTTCCTTTGTTTCTAAAATGTGCCAGGTTCCATGTGGAAGATGTAGTCTAACTTTGGAGAGAGAATCAACTAGCTGGCTTCGTTCCCTGTAAACATGATTGAATGAGTAATCATTAAGAGTGTGTAGTAGTTTAAAGATTTCCTCTAAGATTGGCTACAAAAGGATGTTGTGGCATGATTGTTGTTTGCTAGCCCGGTTGATTACAATTTTGGAATCTCTGAAAATTTGGAGATTTTGGACCCCTTTTTCCCCATCAAATTGTAGAAGTAACTTTAGGGCCAAGAGTTCAGCAAGGTTGTTTGTTCCCGTTCCCAGTCCCATTTTTATTTTGAAGAAGTGCCCGTTGGAGAGGTAAAGGGCTGCACCGCCTCCACAAAGTTGATTTTGTGAGGCTCCATCAAAAAAGGCCCAAGGCTTTGTAGAGTCAATAGGACTAAAGATTTCCTCTAAGATTGGCTACAAAAAGATGTTGTGGCAGGATTGTTGTTTGCTAGCCCAGTTGATTACAATTTTGGAATCTCCAAATTTTTGGAGATTTTGGACCCCTTTTTTTCCCCATCAAATTGTAGAAGTAACTTTAGGGCCAAGAGTTCAGCAAGGTTGTTTGTTCCCGTTCCCAGTCCCATTTTTATTTTAAAAGAATGTGCCCGCTGGTAGTATTTCACCGCCCACATATTTGATTTTGTGAGGCTCCATCAAAAGGCCCAAGGCTTGTAGAGTCAATGAGGGGAGGGGGTGGGAAGGGAAGATTTTTCCTGTGGGAAATGTGAGAGAATTTCAAGTCCTTTTGCAGCTGTGAGTTCGGGAAGGGAGGGTTTGTATTGAAATATTGCCTTCTTGCGTGCTAGCCAAATCCCCTAATAGATGATAAAGGACAAGGCTAATACATTTATGTGGGTCTTTTGATGGGTCCAGTGTTGCCAAGCTGTTTCAACAGAAGGTCCCTCCCAGGTGAGTCTCTGATTTAAGAGTAGAGATAAGTTTTTCCAGGCCTGTTTGGTGAAGTGGTAGTGGATGAATAGGTGCGTGCTATTTTCATTTTCTTCTTTGCAAAGGGCACACCATCCAAGTCCTTTGATGCTTCTTTTTCTCATGTTGTCCCAAGTGGGGGATTTTTTATTGAGTACACACCACATGTAGAGTTTTTCTTTTTGGGGACACTTTAATTTCCAGAGTCCTCTCCACCACCAGGTTGGTTCTCCTTGTTGTAAGTCAATATTTAATGAGATATATCCTAACTTTGGGGTGTAATTCCCAAGAGGAGATTTTTGCCAAACAAGTTCATCTTCTTCTTCTGGGATGTGAATGTGACTAGATTGGAGGGAAAATATGTATATGTTCCAAGGTTCTGAGAGTTGATCATGTAACCCGAGGGCTTCGACATTTTCCAACCTTGTTTCCAGTTGTTTGAGGTGTAGGGGTTTGATACCTGTGTGAGGTAGAAAATACCTTGTTGGTGTAGGTTGTCAATCAACTCAGGGCTCAATGAATGATTGATCCCACTGCCCAGCCAGGGGTCCAGTCTTATTTGTAAATGAGATCCATTGCCCACTTTCCATGCTAGTCCATTAGAAATTACCTGAAAAGAATTTTGGATGGATTTCCAAATAATGGAGCAGTTTGTGAGATGTTTTTTAGGTTTTTGAATCCAATCTTCTAGGGAATCTGGTCTTATGTACTTTTGTATCAGAATAGTTGACCAAAGACTGTCTGTGGTGAGTAATCTCCAACTAGATTTGGCTGCGAGAGATTTTGCAAAGAGGTTTTTTTTTTTAGACCCCATCACCTGAAAGATTTGGGGCGAGCTAAAAGATCCCATTTGTCTCAGAGTGTTGCAAATATTTCCTATGTGCCAGACCAGATAAAACGAAAGCAAAGTTTTTTGGATTTTTCTAGTAAGCCTTTGGGGATCCATGCAAGAGACATCCAATAGACTAGAATGGCTTCTAGTACTGATTTTGTCAAAGTGAGACTTCCTGCTCTTGATAGCCACCTGTAACTCCAACCTTTTAATCTATTTTCCAGTTTTGCTAGTAGCCAGTGCCAATTTGACTTCCGATAATCATTTGGTTTTAAGTGGAACGTGAGGTATTTTATTCCTTCCTAGAAGTTCAGAATATCGAAGGGGAAAAGGGATTTGAAAAAATCTTATGTTCCCTCTTCCATCCAATAATTTTTTTTTGTTGATTTCTGAACATTTATGATCATACTCGTGGCGAGATGAAAGATTTTTAAAATCTCTGCCAATTTCTCAGCATCCCGTTGTTGACCGCTGCATAAAAGAAGTATATCATCCACAAAGAAGAGGTGGGTGATTTTGTATCCTAGGGCGATCCAAATTACAATGATATTCCTGGAGCGAAATTCGTGGTTTATAGCTCGGCTGAGGCACTCAACCACCAAAAGAAAGAGAAGTGGTGAGAGTGGGCAACCTTGCCTCAGACCTCGTTCAGAGTGGAAGAAAGGGGTGGTTGCCCCATTTATTAGTAAAGCAAAGGATACCGAGTTTAGGTAGACCATGATCCATTTGATAAATGAACTTCAGAACCCAAATGAGTGAGAAGGAGTCTAATGTAGGACCAGTTTACTCTATCAAAAGCCTTTGACAAGTCAATTTTTAGAATGGCTCCCGAGGATTTTGTGATTTTTAGGCTGTGTAGAGTTTCTTGAGCTACTCCGATAGTTTCATGTATCTGTCTTCCTTGCAGAAACCCAAATTTTTCTTTTGAGATTTTGTTTGAGAGGATGGGTTTTAGTCTTCTCACAATAATTTTGGCTAAATTTTTGTAGAGACAGTTGTAGAGAGAGATGGGCAGGAAATCATTGAAGGATTGAGGTTCATCTTTTTTGGGGATGAGGGCGAAAAAGGTTGTATTTATAGGTGTATATATATGCCCATTTTTCCTTGATTCCTCTACAACCTGAAGGAGGTTTGCTCCAATTAGATCAAAGAAGGCCCCAAAGAATTCGATGGTCCATCCGTCTGGACCCGAGATTTTATCCTTTTGAAAGCTCTGAAATGTTTCTTTTAGTTCTTTTTCCATGACTTAAATAAAGAGATCTTTGTTTGCATCTTCATCCACAAAACTGGGGAAGTAGAGTGCCGATTTAATAATGTCTACAATGCTTGCTCTTGGATCAACTTTAAAGAGGGTTTTAAAATGTGTGATCCCTAGATGCGCTAGATCCTTGAAAGAGGTGGCTGGAGAGTCCCCTTGGCCTTGTAATTTCCAGATAGTGTTTGTGGCCTTCCTCCCTTTTGCAAAGACATGGAAGAATTTTGTATTTTCATCTCCTTTGTCCAACCATATGGTTCTACTTTTGAGGCGCCAGTCGGCTTCTATTTCGTCCATGAGTTTTTTACGATGGGTCTCCAGTGATCTTAAGTTTTCTTTTGACTGTTGTGTGTGAAATCCTCCCCCCTCTGAGAAGGAGATATGTTCAAGTTGTTCTTCGATTTTTCTTAGTTCTGCTTCTTCTCCGATGCGCTTTCCACTGGCCCAAGTTAAGGTTAGTTTTTTTAATCGCTTTAAGTTTTACACAAAATGTACAACAACAGGGGAGCCCTCTGCTGGATCGTAAATCTTCCAATTTCTTTTGACCAAAGACTGGAAGTTTTCGTCCTCAATCCAATTTGGATTGAATTTGAACAGACTGGCTGGTTTCTTTGGCCTAGAATTTAGTTCCAACCAAATAGGGTAGTGGTATGAGTCTCCTCCGTTGCCAATCCATTGTTTTAGCTGAAGGGGGGAATTTAGGAGAGATTCATGTACAAGAAAGTGATCTAATATTTTTTCCACCCTCGCATCAATAGTCCTCATGTTTCTCTAGGTGGGAAGTAGCTTGATGGGTGGAAGATCAATGAAACCCATAACATTGAAGAGGTGGGAGAAGCGGGTAGAAAGGGGGTCTGATCGGGGCGACGGTCCCCAAATTTAAACATTTCCAAGGGAGAGGTTTAGGTCTCCATCGAGAATTAGTAGTTTTTCTTTCAAGAGGTTCTTTTTGAAGAGTGTATCCCAAAATGTGATCCGATCATAATATGGACCATACACATTTATAAGCCTGAGTTCTAGCCCCAATCCCTCAAGGATGATATCAACCCCTAGGCAAGACTCCGATGCCCAAGAGTTTTGTATCTTGACTGATTTTTTGCATCAACCAACTACAAGACCACCCAAGAGCCCTATTGCATCTATCCCGAGGAAATTCTAGGAAGGCAAGAGGGATTCAAGTGCATAAGTTACTGTAGCTTCCAAAGAGTTTTTTGGGAACTTGCCAAACCCCAACAATTGAAGGAGAGAAATTTCATGGGGAAACCCCTGCTGGGGTTTGCGATGCTCTAAGGGCCCCAAAAATGGATTGTTGTCTTCCAGAAACGATGTCAATTAAGGTGCGATTTTGTGCTTTAGAGAGGTGGGAGGAACGACCACGACCTTTCTTTGATTTTTGTATTCCTGACACTGTGCCTAGCCTGGTCCCATCTGATTTAGGAATCAATATGTTGCAGTTTCTGAGGTTGAATATGATGGATGAGTCCTCAGATCCGGACGAGGAGGGGTTTT
>SNQJ01S0005184.1:106995-134402 GCA_010110895.2 Picea sitchensis
ACATTCCATCCCCCTTATGAAATCGTTGTCCTCAACGCTCGAGGTACAACCATATATCAGGGTCCCATGGATAAGTGTGGACCATAGTGCTGAAGTAGACTAGAGAACTAGGGTCCCATTGAGAAATGGAGGCCACCATGTTGAACTAGTCCAACCGCCATTGTAAACCATGGTCCCATGTCCAATTGCATATGTGAACTCCACATGGAATATATTGACACCCAATAACCAACTGAAAATGATGCTCCCAATACAGACACCTATCATGTGGATCCAAATAAGAATATCCATGCACATAGTGAGAGAGGATCAAAGCTGAATCGGGAAGGAACAATACCATTGTAGAATATGCAGGCTGGACACTGGTAATCATAACTAGCTCATGAAGTGTGACATTGATGTTCTCTACAGAAGTTGGAGTAGAGTCATCAAATAAAATATGGAAGTGATTGTTATCCCATAAATGACAACTATCCATATACCAATCATCACAATCGGCCTCAAAATCATACCAAACATATATTTCTTGATCTCCCTGATGTCTGCCATAAGAAATCTCTCCTGCATGCTATCCAATGAATCTTGAATACTACGAAAACTTTCCTTGAGGCCGTCTGCAAGGTCATGCAATCTGTCATTCAATGTGCCATACAATGTGTCATACAATTGGGCTTTGAATGCTTCAGTCATCTGTAGAATTTATTCGAGGGTTTGAGAGGACATAGTCATTGGAAACACCACATAAACTATACCAAAACAAATCTCTTAAAATAATTTATCCAATGACATTGATCTGGTAACAATCTGAGCACCCTATGAAAAGTTATGAACTCTGCAGTCCTGCCGCCATCACGAAAACCCCCTCGAAATAGTTGATTTTAAATAAGTGATATCTTCACTTCTAGAGCTCCGATTTGGATGATTTTTTGTTTTTAAATTGGATGAAATTGTGAGAGGAACTCAGATCTACAATTTGTTTTGAAAAATTCAGCCTCAGATGCCACAAAAAACAAAAAACTCACATGGCCGTCCGCGGAAAAAAAAAAACCTTGAAAATTGCAGATTTTAAAATGCAAATAATTTGACTTCCCGGACTCCGTTTCAGACGATTTTTTTTTTTTAAATTGGGTGTTTTTATGAGAGGAACTCAGATATACAACCAATTTTTGAAAAAATTTCACCAAAAACTATATAAATCGTCCGGAATGTCGCGATCCTTTTTTTTTTTCCGAAAAAATAAATCTGCAAAAAATAAAAATATTTTCCCCACACTTCCAACCAAGGAAATTGCTCTAATACCACTTTTTAAGTACCAAAGACTTAATACAAAAGAACCATAGTAGACATACAAGAAAAATATGCAAAATTTCCTTTATTATTATCAAAACCCTTGGGGTAGGGCAACACCATACAATATATCCTATTATGGAAGGGATCCTCTCTTGTTCACTTGCCTCTTCGATGGGGCATCTTCCTATTGAGATACCACTCCAAATACAATACTTCTCTTCATATCCCATTACATTGCTTGAAACCCTTTATATAATGGTACCATCACCTAAGAACATTATAGAGAAGAAATATTCTAGAAGTAGAACCTTCTAAGAAGTCCTCTTACATTTATTATATCTAACTATCTATTTATTATATCTAACTACCATAATGAGATTTATTTAATAATATAGTGGACCTAGTCCACATTATATTGAATGGCCTCCACTATAATCACTATGGGCCCTCTTCCCCCCCAACTACCTCTCTATCTACCTAACAGGTTGGAGGAGAGGGAAGTCTGCAGCTTGAAAAGGGTGATGGAAAAAAATGAGAGGGAAAGTGCCTTGAAGGAGGCCGAGGAAAAGGGGAAGGGATAAAGGGGCTAGGAAAAGGGCAGGGGTAGGGGGGAAGGGGGGGAAAGGGCCTGTGGCCCTAGCGCATGGGATTAGAATCCTATGACCATATGCGGGAAAAGAACATAAAGTCCCCAAGAGCTCCTCATCATGTGAAGTATATGTTCTATTCACACAATGTTCAACACTAAATCATTATAATATAACTTATATGAATATTTATTTTCTTCTAAACTTTTGTTGGCCTACAGTTCGATGCTTCTCTATTATACAATATCCTTATATTTTCATTATTGTTTGTTCTATGCATTTAGCTTGCTCTAATCCTTAACATTTCACAATTTATGTATTTGGGCATACATAGTTGCGATTATGCTTTCACCGCAACAATCATAACTCTTGTGTTTTGATGTTGTCCTCCACTTGACATCTTGGAAATAGAGAAATGAGGAATAAAAATAATAAATTATTAATGTGAACCTCCCAAGCGATGATGAGTATGTGGGTTCCTAATAAACATGGATTTACATTTAAGCATCAAACTTATCTACTTGAAAATCAAAATCAGATCTAAATGACCATATCAATGGTCATTTCCAACTACACATGGATGTATAAGTGGAGCACCCAATTGTGCCCATTGGGTGGTGGTGGCCCCTATTAGTATACTTGGAAATTCAACTCAACATATAACTCATCATGTCACACACATCTTAAATTGACTATGTGGATAAAACGGGCGATGATTAAGTCTGACAAAATCAACCTAAAATAATGATCAAGTTTGACCACTTTGGTGCACACCATGAATGATTTGATTTATGGTAATGGAGTTGTGATTATCCTTGTATATTGTGCACGAGGATGACCATCAAGGATCACCTAAATTATGATTTGATCATCCAACTCATGTAAAAATATGTAATTGTGTACTTGCATATTCTTCTCATTGATATTTAGGAGATATGGTATAATCCATCTATTGTTCTCTATACTCTAGACTTTCTCTTTTGTTCATCTTCCAAATATGACTTATCGGTACGACACTCTCCCATAGTGCCACAACTCCAAACCAATATTTTAGTCCAATGAACTAGAATTGATCATGAAAATTTGAGCACTCTCTAGCATTCATGTGTTTGAATCCTTGTATCGTTGCTCGAATGTTTTTTTAAGACATGAATAGGTAAGTGATCCTTTGTTGGTGTTGATGATTGAAGCTATGTGAGACTTTCTCCAGCTTACAAACCTATGAGATGTGGATCATTGCAACTATGTGAGATATTCTCCAGCTTACAAAACTGAGAGAAAGCCCCTGAGAAGGGTGTGTGGTTCCTATCTGAGACAGAGATGGAACATAGAGATGACCTCCTCCATACTGAGAGTTGAGAAGAAATCCAAATGATTCTCATGTGTAACACAGTGAGAAAGGTAATCTGCAGAGTTGGATGTGCTTGTGGCTGAGCTCAAGGTGAACATGTGAAATCCCAAAGTGTTGGGTGCATCGTCATGAGAACAAAAATGAAGATGATGTATTAGCCTCCTCTGAGCAGAAGAGTTGATGAGAAACCCCAGATGACTCTCCTATGTAATGGAGTGGGAAATAAGATCTGTTGAGCAGACGTGGCTATGGACGAGCACATGTGAACATGATCCTAGTGGCTGAGCACTAGTGAAGAAGTGGTTCTTCTGTGTAATGCAGTGAGCCAGAGATATGGAAATCCCTATGGATGTGACCCTAGTGGATGAGCACTAGTGGGTGTATCAGATCCCTTGCTATATTGTTCAAGAGTCAGACTTGCATGTAACCCTAATTGTAATGTAAAGGGTATAGGTCGGCCCCACCTTAATGTGACTGGTAATTAATGTAAAAGATAATTAATCTGGTTAATATTAATTATATTATAAGCTAGTGAGGTCGGCCTTGTTGTGCCAATAGACACTTTCGTTGACAGGTTCAAGTTAGTATAAGTAAAGGTAAATTCCCCATTGAGTAATCATATCTTTCACGTGAGTTTGGAAATTTCAGCAAGTACACCTTCTTGGGAAAAGTGCACACCTCTCTTGGGCGCTAGTCTTCTAGGGTTTGAACACCCTCTTGTGTGATAGGTATTCTTGGTGGTGAAGGTCTTTCTCTTGAAGAATATAGAAAATGATTTGGTTGGGTTTTCTTCCCTTGTTGAGAAGGGTTTCCTAGGATACTTCTTGTGTTCTTGTGTGCATGGTGCTTCTTCTTGTGATATTGGTTGCTGCAACATTAATGGTTATGGTTAAATGCTAAAATGAAATGAACTTAATGCTTAAGCTTGCTTATTGAAAAATCAACATGGTATCAAAGCATAGGTCTTGAAGAATCCATTGCACAAAACTTCAAGGCAAACCATCCTCTTTTTGTAGAACCGTATGACCCTCCTAGGGTTTCCATAAATTCCGTACGACCCTCCTTCTTTCTCAGTTTCAACCCTTAATACTTGGACGTTGGGGATATTTTTGGCATAGGAGAGTATGACCTCCTCCAGCGCACCTCCAGAGACTCTCAAAATGAAATTCTGAGCATTTTCAATTTTTGACCCTAGGGTTTCTAGGGTTTTGCTAATTTTTGCAGAAATTTCAGTATTAGGGTTTCTGCAACTCATTGAAAGAGCTCTTTAGCTCACCAGTGTTCTCTCATATTTCAAAGGCTTATTTTTGGAATTCATAAGTCCAACAAAACCTAAAAGTGATAGCCTAGCCTAGCCATTAGGTTTTCTAGCCCAGTTGACAAAGGGTTGTGAAGAATCTAAAATTATGATGAACAAAACTATGATGGAAGTTAATCTTGATGGATCAATCAACTTCAAGGTTCTGGAAGACAAGACTTCAAAGGAAGACTTATTGTGGGTAATACAAAAAAGTGTCATTGTAACATACCTCCTTCAGGAATATGTCAAGAGGACAAAGATCATCCAGGAACCATTCGAGAAATCATATCAACACCCTTAGGTATGCACTTGTATATATATTATTTGTATCATTGTCACGAGCGAAAAATTCAGGAGGAAGGGACCTTTTGCTGAAGTCATGGATCCAAAGGGATCTCAGTGCATTCAAAGGAACAACACACTCAAAGTGAAGATTCCAGATTTGATTGTTGTAATTGACATTCCTTTAACCTATATTTCTAAAGTTTGCTACATTACAAGTAGGTGTTGTAGCTGTAACATCAATCCTTAAATTGTTTTAATTCTAGAGATGCACTCATTATTCTCCTTTAGGAGATATTCTTGTTTTGGTTCCTCTTGTTTTCTTGTTCTAGTCAGGTTAAGAATAAAGGAAGATGTTTATCCTTCAGAGGGAGCCACTTGACTTAGAGGGAGTCAAAACTATTTGAGAAAGAGGAAGAATAGAACCATCATTGGTGCGACCAATGCAATAATACATGATCAAAATCCTTCTATGATTCTATGGGCAAAAGAATGCATGACACAATATATGTTCAGAACAAGGGTATTCACCAGACTTTGAAAGACATAACTCTCGAAGAATTCTTCACCAGAGTGAAGCCTGATATTAAACACTTCAGGATATCTAAGTTCCCAGTGTATTTTCATGTACCCAAAAGAGAAGAAGTCCAAAATAGACCCTTTAGGGAGAAAAGATAAATTTATGGGATAAACAATGAATCTTTGAAGACATTCCAAGATCGACATCCTTGGTCAAAGACAGATTGAGACAAGCAGAGATGTTGTCCTTGAAGAAGAGATAACCTTTCAAGGATCCAGAGAATCTCAGATGGAGATTGTAAGTGAAACAATATCTTCTCCCCCTTCAGTAGTTCAGAGGGAGACAAACATTATTCCAGTTGATCCAAATTCTCCAGTTGATATGTTTAGAGATATTGCAGTAGGGCATAAAAGGCCTACCTAGACTCACTCTGCAAGAGGTAGAGAAACATACAAGCCTCTCAAGGCACATCCCAAGAAATCAAAGGAGATTTTCAAGCTATCCTTTAGTCATGAGCCACTTCATTGATGTTTAGCCTCCTTGTCTTAGAGAAGCAACAAGAGAACATGTATGACAAGATGCCATAACAGAAGAATACCAATATATCTTAAAGAATGATGTACATGATATTATTGAGGGACCAGAAGGGAAGTCGGTGGTAACCTCCAAGTGGATCTATAAGATAAAGCATGCAGCTGATGGAAGTATCGAGAAATACAAAATGAGATCTATAGCCAGAGGTTTCTCACAAACATAGGGAGTTGTCTATGATGAGATACTTGATCTAGTAAACCCGATACACTTCCATCTGTACCACCATCCATGAGATGGAAACTATATCAAATAGATAGATTCTTGACGAGCTTGGATTTTAGAAAGAGTGTTGCTGATCCACAACCTATATTATTATAGTGTTGGTGACGAGAGCCTGATTTTGATGACTTATTCAGAAAGACTTGTTGTTGGATACAAGTAATCCTTGACTTCTGAATTAGAGATGAAGAATTTGAGTATGATGCACTACTTCTTGGGACAAGAAGTATGATAGAAGACCGATGATATTTTTCGAAGAATATACAGTGAAAACATTAAAGAAGTTCAGTATGACATAATGCAAAATCCACCGTGATGGATTTAAAGAAAAATATTGATGATGATTCAGACAAGACTGATCCACAGTTGATTGGATCACTGATGTCTCTGGTTAACACCGGACTTGATTCATGCCATGCAGTGAATGTGCTTAGTCATTTCATGAGTCAACCAAGACAGACTCACTAGACAACAACAAAACATGTATTGATATATATACGAGATATAGTTGGATATGGCCTGAGATATGCCTCCAGTGTGAACCTAAGTTTGCAGGATATGCCGATTTAGATTGAGAAGCAAGTACAATGGACCAGAAGAGCACATTTGGTTGTTTTTCTACCGTGAAGGTTGCCATGGTTTCTTGATACAACAGGAAACAAAACTCTGTGGCCTTGAGTACCACAAAGGCAGAGTATATAGCATCGAGTGTGCGAAGCAATGTGGCTTCACAAGCTTCTGATAGATTTACTTGACCATGAGATGGATCCTATGATGATAACCAAGATTCATATATAAAGTTCCTTGAGAACCCAGTGTTTCCTGATAGATCGAAACATGATGAGATAAAATATCCTTATATTAGAGATATGATGCAAAGGAAAATCGTACACATACAATACCTTCCTACACATGAGCAGATTGCAGACATCTTCACCAAACTAACTTGATGAAGAAATCCTACCTAGTTGAGAAGGAGTTTTGATGACTCCAGCCAAGACAAAATTCAAAGTACATCCGTGTGGGACTTGGAATGATGAAGAATGCCTCCCTAGTTGAGAGGGAGTGTTGATGATTGCAGCTATGTGAGACATTCTCCAGCTTACAAACCTATGAGATGTGGATCATTGCAACTATGTGAGATATTCTCCAACTTACAAACCTGAGAGAAAGCCCCTGAGAAGGGTGTGTGGTTCCTATCTAAGACAGAGCTGGAACGTAGAGATGACCTCCTCCATACAAAGAGTTGAGAAGAACTCTAGATGATTCTCCTGTGTAACACAGTGAGAAAGGTTATTTGCAGAGTTGGACATGACTGTGGCCAAGCACAAGGTGAACGTGTGAAATCCCAAAGTGTTGGGTGCATCGTCATGAGAACATAAATGAAGATGATGTATTTGCCTCCTCTGAGCAGAAGAGTTGATGAGAAACTCCAGATGACTGTCCTGTGTAATTGAGTGGGAAAGAAGATCTATTGAGCGGACGTGCCTGTGGACGAGCATAGGTGAATGTGATCCTAGTGGTTGGGCACTAGTGAAGAAGTGGTTCTTCTATGTATAGCAGTGAGCCAAAGATATGGACATCCCTATGGATGTGCTCCTAGTGGATGAGCACTAGTGGGTGTATCAAATCCATTTCTATATTGTTCAAGAGTCAGACCTGCCTATAACCCTAATTGTAATGTAAAGGGTACAGGTCGGCCCCACCTTAATGTGACTAATAATTAATGTAAAAGATAATCAATCTGGTTAATATTAATTATATTATAAGCTAGTGAGGTCGGTCCTGTTGTGCCAATAGACACTTCTATTGACGGGTTCAGGTTAGAATAAGTAAAGGTAAATTCCCCATTGAGGAATCATATCTTTCATGTGAGTTTGGAATTTTCAGCAAGTACACCTTCTTGGGAAAAGTGCACACCTCTCTTGGGCACTAATATTCTAGGGTTTGATCACCCTCTTGTGTGATAGGTATTCTTGGTGGTGAAGGTCTTTCTATTGAAGAATATAACAAAGGATTTGGCTGGGTTTTCTTCCCTTGTTGAGAAGGGTTTACCAGGATACTTCTTGTGTTCTTGTGCATGGTGCTTCTTCTTGTGATCTTGGTTGTTGCAACATTAATGGTTATGGTTAAATGATAAAATACAATGAACTTCATGCTTAACCTTGCTTATTGAAAATTCAACAGTTGGAAGAATGGGGGAGGTGTAACATCCCCATTATAATCCCCAATTTAATTAAAACTTATGTAGATATAATGTGTGGCTACGACCAAAGTGATGTAATATGCGAATTGTATTTCTATGCTTTGATAATAAAATGTGATGCCATTTTCTAAGGGGACATGGACAAGAGATGTGGGATGAATTAATCCACAAGAGAGGGGAGTGTCTATGATAATGGCCAAGAGGGGGTCCAAGGGAGAATTACCCATGTATATTAATTCAACCCATTTTCCTAAGTTTGTTATTTGTATATGAACCTTCCCATTTCTGATTGAGTGTTCCCAAAGCCAATAATTGAGTACATGCAAGAGGGTGGGTATGAGTAGTCACATGGGCATATGGGGGTTGAGTACAATCAACTTTGGGAAGAGTATGTAATGTCCCTTTCCAAATAGGAGTTCCAGAGAGGAGGCTTAATGGTCTAAACCACCCCGTTCGACTATAGCCAACACCAGAAAATGGGTAAACAAGGTTACTAGAGGTCACTCCAGTCACAGGTGTTATATTCAAAAAGTGACATTGAGCTAAAAAGGGTTAAAAGTGCTTTTAAGTCATTATGAGCTAAAAATAGAAGTCAACAGTGAATTAGGGTTTCAACAATGATTTAGGGTTTTGGAAGTCAACAGTGAATTATGGTTTCAATAGTGATTTAGGGTTTTGGAAAGCTATAAAGGAAGGGTTAACGACCTAATTCATTATTATGCAGATTATGACTTGTCAATGAGGAGAGAGGCGCATCTTAGGAGAGATAGTTCAGTGGATTCCACGAGGAAGACACCAGTTGGCTGATTTCAGTGTTGAGAGACACACCCTAGTGACCGAGAAGATCATTCAGGTCTTCCATAATTCTTCGAAAACAGTTACATAGTGTTCAGCAGCAAGGGCACATTCATCCAGAGGGAGGGCACAACTTCTGAGGGGATTTTAGGTCGAATTACCCCATCCAGGGGGGATTCCAAGATTTCCCTCCAACCCATTTGAGAGGATGGAAAGGCGCTTATTTTGCCTTGTTCCTCATCAGATTCTGACAAAGGAATCAACTGGGATGCATTTTCCAGACTTGGGCGTGCAAAACTTTTGGTAGGCACATTTGGGGTTCTAGAGCGAGCATCAAACCAGATTCAGTTAAAACCTTCCAACCCATTTCCTAATAGACCAAGGTGGTCGTTTTGAGACATATCTCATCCAATTCCGATGGTGGAATCACTAGGATGCATTTTGCCAGAAGAATAGGGGCACATTCCCCCAGGGGTATCCATTCGGGGTCCCGACTCATCAGTAGAGGGGTCAGACAGATACCAGTACTGAGGACTAGAGCAGGGCGCATCATTTGGGATAGTTTCTAGGCCATTCTGAGAAGTATAGCTCCCAGGGCGAACTTTCCAGACTTCTAGCAAATTATCGTCAGAGCTGCCATATTCCCAGCGCACCCATTGATTCCGCAGTACTCACATATTTCGGGTATTATCTTTTAGTTGCTTATTTGTATTTCAACTAAGATCCTTTTGTCTTCTGATCTTCAGAAGACAAAAGGATCTTAGCTGAAATACAAATAAGCAACTAAAAGATAATACCCAGAATATGTGAGTATCTAGCCGAGTGTTGTTATTTTATTCAGCTGCATTCGACCTATTGTAATCCGCAGAGGTATCATAATACGGACTTTTCAGTCCTTTGTCACATTTGTTATCTCCTCAAATAAATTAGTCAAATTTATTTTGATTAGGTGATAGGGAGTCATTAAAAAATACCTTTCTAATTTTTTCAAGGTTTATTTTAAAGAAGCTATGTTTGTAATAAAGTTTCCAAAACTTTGGTTTGTTTGTTTGTTTTTTTTTTTTTTTTTTGTAAATTTTTCTTTCAAAAGAAGAAAACATAGGTTTCGGTAGCTAAGTGTTTCTCCAAAAGAGCTTCCAAACCACCGAAAGCCCTAGCTTTCAACAACTTAAATCCAAAAGTTGGAGCTATCTTAACTACCGAAAGCGCCATAGCTTAGAAAAGTCAGCCCGTCCTTTGGGGCGCCTAAGTCGTCGGAAATGAAGTTTCATGATTGCAATTTAAACCGCCGAAAAGACAGGAAGTAAGTCATTTGATGACTTGGATCTCATCTCTGTATGACATATCAAATCTTTAAATTATCTATTTCATTAAATAACGTGGAGGTGTACTTCCTGTTCTGTTATTCGAGTTATTAATGAACTGTTATTTCAAATCCGAAGTTACCCTCTCATATCCCTTGTAATCAGCGCTCTCCCTAAATTCATATCCCACATTTTTCACCTCTATTCTAGCTAAGCTAAAAACCCTATTCTATGCTGTGTGGTTTCTCCTCCAAGCCTGATTCTCCAAATTGAAGGTACACAGGATTTTTCCAGCAGATGAAGACATGAGGACCAGTGTTGAGAAAAGAACTGGATAACATCGGTTATTTGGAATCATACCCAGAAGTGTGTCAACTCTTCAGGGACGCAGGATGTTACATATTTTGTGAGAAATTGCAGAGTTTTCACCAGCAGGTGGCAGAAGCTTTCGCTCTAACTTTTGATGGAATAAAAGTAGTTATTAGTCAAGATGAATTCCAGGTAGACGAATCCCTTATAGCCGAAGTGACAGAACTCCCAAGATATGGAGAAAGTTGGTTCAAAACCATTGTTACAAAAGATATTGAATTCAGGTCCTACTTGAAACCAGAACACAAATGTTTGATTTGGAAGAAAAATATCCCTCTATCTTTTCTTGAAGGAAAATGGCAGCACTTGTTAAAGGCCATTTTTGTTTATATAACTTGTGAAGGCAGATATAACAGGGTGACGATCTATCATTTTAAGCTCATGAATCATTTTACTGGTAGGAGCCCACTCAACCTGCCTTATTACCTTCACAAAAGCCTGAATAAGATGGCTCATCAAGTTAAAGCAAAACCCAACAATATTGAAGGTAGATTGTCTCATCATGGCTTGATTAAGCTATTGGTTTGTGAGTTGTTGCATATAAGGAACATGGATTGGGGACACTTCTTGTTTTGGAATCAATTGCAGACAAAGCTACAACTAGAATATAAAGAGAAGTCTTCTTCAAAGAAGTCTTCTACACCCAGCAGTGGAAAAAGAAAGAGGAGAGCTATCTCTCAAGTGACATCCGAACAAGATACTCCATCTTCCAGGCCCAAAGAAGCAAAGAAGAAGCTGGAGTTTGTTGAGGACACAAAGAAGGCTACACCAAAGAAAACAAACTTGCTAAATTTACCATATTTAGACTCAGATAAAGAATAATAATAAAAAAAAGGTCCATGTTGATGAAAGTGTAAAATTCTCCATGGAGCAAGCACTAGAAGCCGAGTGGTTCAACAGTCTTGAGAAAGGTGAAACATCTAGCAAGAAAAGGAAACAGTGCAAAGCAAAGGATATTAAGAAACTTAAAGAAAAAATAGAGCAACAAGAAGTGCTAGAGAGGGTAATTAAAACTAGATATGAAATTATGTCAAAGAATTTTGCAGAAACCAGTGCAACCCTAGAAAAGCTAGCACATGAAAGTATAAAAGAAAAGAAAAAGAAGAAGAAGTTGGTAAAATATTACAATAGTTTATGGTGGCTAGTTAGGCATTTGAAGAAAAAGGTTAAGTTATCGAAATCATAGACCATGCTTTCAAAACATCAGCCTCAAGCATCTGGTGACCTTGAAACCCTAGCAAATGCAGCCATCCATCTAAATGACCCAAACACAACCATTACAGAAGATGGACAAGATGCAGGGAGAAGCAACCTTAAGGTGTGTAAGAGTTGATACAAAGAATAGTTTGAAATTTTGTCATTCTCACTAAGAAGGAACTTTCGGTGGCTTAGGCGAACATTTCGACTGTTCATTAGCCACCGAAAGCAAAGCTTTCGGTAGCTAACCGACCCAGTTTTTGTCTACTTTAGCTACCGAAAGTGCTGACATGACAGGGAAGTATTGTTTTTGCACATATCAATGTTTTGCTTATCCAAATGCCTCAGGAACAGTTCTAAACGTTGGATAATAATCAAATTCATCATTATCAAGAGTTCATTTTGATTTTGGAGATGCCTAGCAAGGTGGAAAGGACAATTGGTTACCTATTTTTGGGGGCAAGAAACTGTCTTGTGACAATAGGTGGTAATTTCGACTTGTTCTATATCTTATGAGGAGTTACTATACTTGTCAAAGATTCTAAAGACATGAAGATCACTTGAGATAAGAAATTGACCCATTTTATAGGACATCTGCCTATCTTCTTGTGCCAGTTATTAGTTTTTCGATTTAGGGAAATTTTGATCCAGTATTCTAGGATCTGGATATCTGATGTAAAGGCTATAAAACCACAATTTTTTCATGAAATAAAGGTTCAACTTTGAGTTCTTCTATGCTGCTACTGTAATAGATAATTTTTCTTAATATATGAAACTTGCAAGCTTCTTTCATTGGTGTTATCAGAGCTCTTCTTTCTTATCTATTTTTACTTATGAGTTGAATGCAATTCTCTGTCTATGCTTATTTAATCCATAGGTGTCTGTCATCTCACCCTCTGATTGTTAAGCAAAGGATCATAAGTGGTTATGCTAGTTTCTAGACCCACCATGCTTATTGTTTTATATATGTGTGATCTGGTTAAGTGATTAGTTTCTGTTCTATTTGATACACAACCTGTCTGATTGCATCTCTTGAGAGCCTTGCATTGTTTGATATCCCTAGACAGTCTTGAATACACAGTCCAGTTAGTTAGATAATCATCTTGATCCAACCCCACATCCATTATTCAATAAATAATTACAAAAACAGTTAAGTTACCAGGCATCTCTAAGATACAACCTATGAGAGTTTCCTGGAGTGATAACAAATTGGCGTCATTGTCGGGGAACGAAGATTGAAGATTAGCTTCCTTGGGAAATGACATAGATCCAACTTTGATGATAGACAAAGTGCGGACACTATTTTGGTTGTAATCATGTATCTGGCGACTCCATTGGAACGAAGTGGCTCCGAGAAGGGCTCATACCAGAGAAAATCCAGAAAGGCCACTGGCAACACAAGTTTCAAACCCTGAGAAGATCATTAGAAGTGGAAAAGCACTGCAAAGACAATATTCCAGATCTGCAGGAGCATCTAGACCAGGTATTTGAAGAAGCACTTCTTCATTTGTATCTAGAGAACCTCTTGTCGAATCCACTTCTGCTGAAACTTCTAGTTCTCAAAAAATTGTAATTGAGTCAGAAAGCTTGAAGGTTGATGAGCCTTTAATTCCTTCTAATGTTATAGATCCTATTTCTGAGCATATTACTATATCTGACTTAGGAAAAGAAGTTGTAGAATCTATCCAAGAAGAGGACTCTTCCTCTTCCTTGAATTCTTCACAAACTGAGCCTGGAATTTTTTTTTTCTATACCCATACCAGTTTGCCCATTCTTGAAGATATTTTACACGACCTTTTCTCTAAGGGTGAGGAAAACTTGGCCTTGCTGCTTGGCTAGTTTTACAGAGCTTCTTATTTCCCACCTTGTTTAGATTTTGAAGAAACCACATTCGAGGGTAGTCATTCTACCAGTGCTTCCACTTCATTCCTCAGTGAAGTAAAACCACCATCATTGTCCATAGTCCCACCTGTCCCATCTCAGTCATCATCTACAGAAACATAATCCTCTACATCAACGCCTAAGATTGCCATGGCTGCTCCTTTGACAAAAATGGAACAGATCTTAGCAAATAGGTATGCTCCTCTTGTTTTGCCCAATCCTTTGTCAACCATGCCAACAACATATTATCAGAAGTACATGCCCAAGTTTACTGGATCTGGAGATTATACTGCTGAAGAGCACATATAGGATTTCTATGCCTATGCTGAGAACATTAACATTTCCGAGGAAGATGTTTGGACCAGAGTATTTGTGCAGAGCTTGGATGGTCAAGCTAGGAAGTGGTTCAAGGAACTGCTAGCTAATTCAGTGACAAGTATTGAGCAATTAGATGAAGTGTTTTTGAAGCATTGGGGAGAAAGAAGAGACCTTTTGTATTATATTACTGAATTTGGAAATCTAAAAAGAGAAAATGGTGAATTTGTCTCAGACTTCACCAAAAGATTCAATAAGATGTTTGGCAAGATCCCTGCAGAGATCAAGCCAACTGACACATCAACAAAGATTACTTACTCTTCTGCCTTTGATCCAGAATTCTGCTAGATCCTTAGAGAAAGAAGGCCAGGCACACTCGCCTTAATGCAAGATGCTGCTCTTGAGGTTGAATCTAACATCGTGGCATCCCAGAAACTTAAAGGTAAGTTTGAGAGAAAGAAGTCATCTGTTGACCCTCCTTCTTCTTCAAATACCAAAATGGAAAAGATGGCCAAGATGTTGGATAGCTTGACCTCAAAGATGTCAAAATTGAAAATTCAGGGTCAACAACCAGCAAGAGGTAGAGAGCCTAATGCCTATGCTCCTAAGAACCCTAATGCATTCCCTTACAGAAGGAACAACTAGCAGGTCTAGATCCTTCAGAGAGACAAGAATGCAGCTGAAGACCAAAGGATCAGGGCCCCTTTTCAAAATGTTGTGCTGGAATAAGAGCGGGAGCTATCTCATGGTGAAGTTGAAGAAGAAGATGACATCAATTGCTTTGAGGATGATGCTGATTCCTCCTTCTTGACACAAACAGATTATGAGAAGGCCCTCATGAATGAGCAGATTAATGAGGCAAGCACTGAAAAATCTTTCTATCAGACAAATGATCAGCAAGGTTATAATTTAATATCCAAGACTGATGTTTCAAAGCCATTGCTTGCTGCCCCCAGAAAGAAGAAAGATGTTGCTACCAAGCAGCCTGTTGTTCCTGCAAAACAGATGTCCACTCTTGCAAAACAGTAGCAGAAGCCATTGCATCCCCAAGCTAAGGATCATGTGTCCCTCAGAGCTCCCTCTAACGAGGTAAGACCTTCCAACAAAATATCATATTCATTTAATTTGGAATCAGAAATTCAGAAGGTAAAAATACCCATGCCATTGACTGAACTTATGAAGAATGATATATTCAAGTTTGCTATCCTAAAGTCCCTTCAACCAAAGACTCCCATAGCTGCTGATTATGTAAATCTTCAAGATGATAAGCCCACAATGACTATAGGACCTATGGTTGAGAACCGAGATGATTCTTATCCACCCTTCTACATATCCCTGAATATCCATGACAAGATCCTTCACAACTGCTTGCTTGACTCAGGAGTGTCACACAATCTTATGCCTAAAGAAGTGATGGATGAGCTTGGCCTTGACATCACAAAACCTTACCATGATCTCTTCTCTTTCGACTCTAGGAAAGTCAGATGCCTCGACCTCATAAAAGACCTTGTCATAAACCTTGCCCAGCTGCCAATGAGAAGCATGGTAATGGATGTTGTAGTGGCTGTTATCCCACCCAAGTTCGGCCTCCTCTTGTCACGTTCATGGAGAAAAAGGCTAGGTGGTACCCTGCAGATGGATCTTTCGTATGCCACAGTCCCGGTGTTTGGAGGAGAGGTAAAGAGACTTTGCAGAGAGAATCAACTTGCCTACATCATTATTGATGAGAAGAATTATGTAAACCATCCCATCTATGCATTGGACACAAACTTTGGGGCATGCATTCTACAAATAGATGATTCTCATCCAACTCCTTTGCAGCTCACAAAGCCTACTTATCAGCAGACTGATGGAGAGAGTACTCCCATCTGGAGCATGTTCTTTAATGGTGCCAATACCAAAGACTCAGCAGGTGCAGGTGTAGTTTTGATTTCTCCTTCAAAGGAGACTATTCATTTGTCTTTTAAACTTGATTTCAAGACTACTAACAATATAATATAGTATGAGGCTTTGTTGTTGGGATTAAATGCTTCCAAGGAGATGGGAATAAAAGGTCTAAAGGTGTTTGGAGATGCAGATCTCATAATACAGCAAGTGAACAGTACTTTCCAAGAAAAACATGTCAGGTTGAAAGCTTACAGAGATGAGGTATGGAAACTTAGGGACTCTTTTTCCTTTTTTGATATTTCTTATATACCTAGAGCTATGAATCACCTAGCTGATTCCCTTGCTATCTCAGTCAGTATGTTCATTCCTCCCATGCCTCCTAGACTGAACTATGAAATCCAAGTCAAATAGAGACCATCCCTACCTGACAATGTCAAGTATTGGAAAGTCTTTGAGGATGATGATGAGCTTAGTAGATTTCTCCAGGTCGTAGATGAATTTTCTGATATGCATGTTGACCAGGAAAATCAAAATGTAGAGGAATCCAAAAAGCCTAAGTTGAAGAGAAAAATGGGTCAACACGATATTGTTCAGCTGCCCAACAATTATATACCTCGGGGTTTGGTGCCTCTTGAGAAGCTTTTTGACCAAAATGATGTCCCCTACAAACCTGATAAGAAGGAGAAGGATCCTGCTATCCATGAGCACAATATATGAAGCCAGAGTCATCTTAAATTCATAAATCTATCCACTAAGTTAACTGCTGATCAAAGGTCAGAATATTGCAGTCTTATGAAGGAATTTGCTAATGTATTCACCTGGGAATATAGTGATCTAAAAACCTATAATATTGATGTCATTCAACATAAGATTCCCCTGGAGAAAGATTCCATCCCATTCAAACAAAAATTGAAACCTATCAGTCCTCTCTTATTGCCTGTAATCGAAAAAGAAATAAAAAAGCTCCTTGATGCCAAAATCATAATTCCACTGAGATACTCTAAATGGGTTGCAAACCTAGTGATAGTGAGGAAGAAAAATGGTGAGATCAGGTTATGTGTTGATTTTAGAAACCTAAATAAATGCTCCAAGAAAGACAACTATCCCCTACCCAAGATGGAGCATTTGCTGTAGAGAGTTTCAGGAGCTAGTGTCATGTCTTTCCTAGATGGCTTCTCAGGCTATAACCAGGTTTCTGTGCATCCTGATGACCGAGAAAAAAATGCCTTTACTACTCCTTTGGGTACCTTCATGTACGCCAAGATGCCATTCAGGCTAATGAATGCCAGGGCCACCTTTCAGAGGGCCATGGACATAACTTTTGTGGGAGAGAAGGACAAGTTTGTCCTCATCTATCTCGATGATATCATAGTCTATTCCAACAGTCATGAAGAGCATCTGAAGCATCTGAAAATAGTATTTTTGGAATGAAGATAGTTCGGGATTTCGCTGAAACCAAAAAAGTCTCAATTTGCTCTCAAGAAGGGTAAGCTCCTAGGCCACATTGTTTTAGCAGAGGGAGTGAAAATTGATCCATCTTGGGTTGAAGCAATTCAAAAGTTGTCCATACCAAGGTCAAAGAAGGATATCCAATACCTACTCGGTAAGATCAATTTTATCAGAAGGTTTATTCCTAATTTCGCTGAGTTAGTGAAACATATAACCTCTATGCTAAAAAAGGGATCTTAGATCAAATGGACAAACAGTGAAAGAAGTTCATTTCAGGATATCAAGTAGGATATCATGGAATCTCCTACTCTAATCAGTCTAGATTACACCAAGAATTTCTATATTTTCTCTTTTGCTTCCTATGACACAGTGGAAACAATCTTGTTACAAAAAGATGATGAAAGTCTTGATCACCCGGTGGATTTCTTCAGCAAATCACTTAGGGATGCTGAACTAAGGTATGATCCTATAGAAACAAGCCTATGCTCTCATTAAGTCATTAAAAGCTTTCAGAATTTATATCCTCCATGCAAATGTTGTTGCCTATGTTCCTTTAGCCTCTGTGAAGGATGTCTTGACCCAACCCGATATTGATGGAAAGAGAGCCAAATGGATTGCAAAGCTAATTGAGTTTGACATAGAAGTAAATCCCACCAAGCTGGTAAAAGGCCAAGGCATTGACAAGCTCATGATAGAAGAGAACTGTGATCTTTTAGGCATTAATTTCATTGGGGTAAGTTCAACAAGCTTGCAGATGGGGGTAGCAGTAGAAGAGCAACATGACAACCAACAGGTGGCTGAGAATTTGTCTTCATGTGAGTGGTATTTAGGTATTGTTCATTTTTTGCAGAAGTTGGAGGTTTCTCCTGAACTTAGCATGACTCAAGCCCGAGATCTTAAGCTTAGAGCAAGTAAATTCTACATTAATGATAATCTTTTGTATTGGAAAGATCCTTCTGGTTTACTGTTGAGATGTTTGGACAAAGACGAGTCAGCTGAAGTCATGCATCAGTTCCATTCAAGTATTTGTGGAGGCCATCATTACTGGAAGACCACAACTCATAAGATCCTAAGGGTTGGGTACTATTGGCCTTTTCATTTTTCATATGTGTGTGCCTTTGTGAAATCTTGTGATAAGTGCCAAAGATTCACAGGGAAGCAACAACTCAAATCTCTGCCCCTGAGACCTATTGTAGTGAATGGTCCCTTTCAGTAGTGGGGCTTAGATTTCATTGGCGGGATTAATCCTTCATCTAGTGGTCAGCATAAGTGGATCCTGGTATCCACTGACTATTTAACCAAGTGGATAGAGGCAATCCCCACTAGAAATGCCACTCATCAAGTCGTCATGAAGTTTCTCTATGAAAACATCCTGATCAGATTTGGCTGCCCAAAAAGGCTAGTGACAGATAATGCACCAGCCTTTAAAGCTGTTGCATTGGTTGACATGTGTAATCCAATGGGAATTCAATTGGTACACTCTACTTCCTACTACCCTCAAGGCAATGGCCTTGCCGAGTCATCCAATAAGAGTCTAGTCAGAATCATCAGAAAGATGTTGGAGGAGAATCAAAAGAGTTGGGATTCTAAACTAAAGTTTGCTCTTTGGGCTGACAGAGTGACTAACAAGAAATCTATAGGGAATTCTCCTTTCAAACTAGCTTATGGCACTGATTCCATCTTCCCCATTCAATTATTTCTACCAGTGGCTAAGTTCTTTCAAGAAGAACAAACTGAATCAAATGATATGGTGAGAAGAATGCTTGACTTGGTAGAATTGTAGCAAGTCAAAGAACAGTTGGTGGAAAAATCAGAAGCTCATCAAAAGAAGATCAAGGATACTTTTGACAGAAAAGCAAAGGTGGACAACTTTCAGGTTGGTGATTGGGTTCTGAAATGGGATTCTCTCAGACAAGATAAAAACAAGCACGACAAGTTTGACTCTTTGTGGACCGGTCCTTTCATGATAACTCAAGTAAAACATAACAACACTTTAATTCTGCAAAGTCTGGAAGGTGAAGAAATGTTTGGTGGGCCAGTCAATGGGAATTTTCTAAAACTCTATTTTATCTAAGGCTTCAAAGCCTTGCCATTGCAAATTTTATTTTCAGTTTTTGTTTTTTCAAAATAACTCCATGCCCAATGGAACACTAGAGTTTAGGTTCTGTTTGAATTTTTTTCTAGGAAAGGCATCATATCTGTGGTCCTTGAAACCTCACAGGGAGGCTTTCATCCCCAGAAGGAGCCAGATGTTATCTCCTCAAACAAATTAGTCAAATTTATTTTGATTAGGTGATAGGGAGTCATTAAAAAATACCTTTCTATTTTTTTCAAGGTTTATTTTAAAGAAGCTATGTTTGTAATAAAGTTTCCAAAACTTTGGTTTTTTTTTTTTTTTTTTTAATTTTTATTTCAAAAGAAGAAAACACAGGTTTCGATAGCTAAGTGTTTCTCCAAAAGAGCTTCCAAGCCACCGAAATCCCTAGCTTTCAGCAGCTTAAATCCAAAAGTTGGAGCTATGTTAGCTACCGAAAGCGCTAGAGCTCAGAAAAGTCAACTCGTCCTTTGGGGCGTCTAAATCGTCGGAAATGAAATTTCATGATTGCAATTTAAACCACCGAAAAGATAGGAAGTAAGTCATTTGATGACTTGGATCTCATCTCTGTATGACATATCAAATATTTAAATTATCTATTTCATTAAATAATGTGGAGGTGTACTTCCTGTTCTGTCATTCGAGTTATTAATGAACCGTTATTTCAAATCCGAAGTTACCCTCTCATATCCCTTGTAATCAACGCTCTCCCTAAATTCATATCCCACATTTTCGCCTCTGTTCTAGCTGAGCCAAAAACGCCTTTTTTGCGCTGTGTGGTTTCTCCTCCAAGCATGATTCTCCAAATTGTAGGTACATAGGATTTTGCCAGCAGATGAAGATAGGAGGACCAGTGTTGAGAAAAGAACTGGATAACATCGATTATTTCGAATCAAACCCATAAGTGTGTCAACTCTTCAAGGACGCAGGATGTTACATATTTTGTGAGAAATTGCAGAGTTTTCACCAGCAGGTGGCAGAAGCTTTCGCTCTAACTTTTGATGAGATAAAAACAGTTATTGGTCAAGATGAATTCTAGGTAGACGAAGCCCTTATAGCCGAAGTGACAGAACTCCCAAGATCTGGAGAAAGTTGGTTCAAAACCACTGTTACAAAAGATATTGAATTTAGGTCATACTTGAAACCATAACACAAATGTTTGATTTGGAAGAAATATATCCCTATATCTTTTCTTGAAGAAAAATGGCAACACTTGTTAAAGGCCATTTTTGTTTATATAACTTGTGAAGGCAGATATAACAGGGTGATGATCTATCATTTTAAGCTCATGAATCATTTTACTGGTAGGAGCCCACTCAACTTGCCTTATTACCTTCACAAAATCCCGAATAGGATGGCTCATCAAGTTAAAGAAAAACCTAGCAAGATTGAAGGTAGATTGCCTCATCATGGCTTGATTAAGCTATTGGTTTGTGAGTTGCTGCAGAGAAGGAACATGGATTGGGGCCACTTCTTGTTTTGGAATGAATTGCAGACAGAGCTACAACTGGAAGACAAAGAGAAGTCTTCTACACCCAGGAGTGGAAAAAGAAAGAGGAGAGCTATCTCTCTAGTAACATCTGAACAAGATACTCTATCTTCCAAGCCCAAAGAAGCAAAGAAGAAGCTGGAGTTTGTTGAGGACACAGAGCAGGCTACACCAAAGAAAACAAACTTGCTAAATTTACCATATTCAGACTCAGATGAAGAATCAAAAAAAGAAGAAGTCCCTGTTGATGAAAGTGTAATATTCTCCATGGAGCAAGCACCAGAAGTCGAGTGGTTCAACAGTCTTGAGAAAGGTGAAACATCTAGCAAGAAAAGGAAATAGAGCAAAGCAAAGAAGATTAAGAAACTTAAAGAAAAAATAGAGCAACAAGAAGTACTAGAGAGGGTAATTAAAGCTAGATATGAAATTCTGTCAAAGAATTTTGCAGAAAACAGTGCAGCCCTAGAAAAACTAGCACATGAAAGTATAAAAGAAAAGAAAAAGAAGAAGAAGTTGGTAAAAGATTACAACAGTTTATGGTGGCTAGTTAGGCATTTGAAGAAAAATGTTAAGTTATTGAAATCACAGACCATGCTTTCAAAACATCAACCTGAAGCATCTGGTGAACTTGAAACCCTAGCAATGCAGCCATCCATCTAAATGACCCAAACACAGCCATTCCAGAAGATGGACAAGATGCAGGAGCTTCAAAGAAGCAACCTTAAGGTGTGTAAGAGTTGATACAAAGAATAGTTTGAAATTTTGTCATTCTCACTAAGAAGGAACTTTCGGTGGCTTTGGCAAACATTTCGACTGTTCATTAGCCACCGAAAGCAGAGCTTTCGGTAGCTAACCGACCCAGTTTTTGTCTACTTTAGCTACCGAAAGTGTTGATGTGACAGGGAAGTATTGTTTTTGCACATATCAATGTTTTGCTTATCCAAATGCCTCAGGAATAGTTCTAAACGTTGGATAATAATTAAATTCATCATTATCAAGAGTTCGTTTTGATTTTGGAGACGCCTAGAAAGGTGGAAAGGACAATTGGTTACCTATTTT
The DNA here is from genome assembly GCA_010110895.2 of Picea sitchensis. Lineage (NCBI taxonomy): Eukaryota > Viridiplantae > Streptophyta > Pinopsida > Pinales > Pinaceae > Picea > Picea sitchensis. The sequence goes on from SNQJ01S0005184.1 coordinate 129,185, forward strand.
TGGGGGCAAATAGTTGTCTTGTGACAACAGGTGACAATTTCGGCTGGTTCTATATCTTATGAGGAGTTACTATATCTGTCAAAGATTCTAAAGACATGAAGATCACTTGAGATAAGGAATTGACCTATTTTATAGGACATCTGCCTATCTTCTTGTGTCAGTTATTAGTTTTTCGATTTAGGGAAATTTTGATCCAGTATTCTAGGATCTGGATATCTGATGTAAAGGCTATAAAGCCACAAACTTTTTATGAACTAAAGGTTCGACTTTGAGTTCTTCTATGCTGCTACTGTAATAGAGACTTTTTCTTAATATATGAAACTTGCAAGCTTCTTTCATTGGTGTTATCAGAGCTCTTATTTCTTATCCGTTTTTACTTATGTGTTGAATGCAATTCTTTGTCTATGCTTATTTAATCCATAGGTGACTGTCATATCACCATATGATTGTTAAGAAAAGGATCATAAGTGGTTATGCTAGTTTCTAGACCCATCATGCTTATTGTTTTATATATGTGTGATCTGGTTAAGTGATTCGTTTTTGTTTTATTTGATACACAACCTGTCTGATTGCATCTCTTGAGAGCCTTGTATTGTTTGACATCCCTAGACAGTCTTGAATACACACTCCAGTTAGTTAGATATTCATCTTGATCCAACCCCACACTCATTATTCAGTAAATAATTACAAAAACAGTTAAGTTACCAGGCATCTCTGAGATACAACCGAGGAGAGTTTCCTGGAGTGATAACAACATTTATTATTTGTATGATCATTTATATGCTGTAAACAATAGATCCTACATACACATTAACAACATTTCCTAGACTAGCCAAGTTAGGAACATTACAGTGGTATCAGATCTTTAGTCTTGCCAGCCTGTGACTAAAGACAATGAGTGCAGTAGAAGACCCAGAGTGTTGTGAACATGAAGGTGATGAATATGTCACTTACAATGGTCATAAGGAAAGAAGGCATATGCCTGACTTTCCCCCTTTTCCTCCTAGCTTAGAGGAAGAGGAAGAGTCACACAGAGAAGCAGAGAGAAGGGCAGAGCGTGAGGCTGAGCGCGAGGCATAGAGGATGCTAGGAGACATATATGAGCGACTAGAGGGTAGTGGCAAGGCCCCCATAGATCCAGAGACAACTTTCATGTAGGTTATCAACGATATGTTAGCTAGTCAATGGACCATGTCTCAGTCCTTGGCACAGGTGGTTGATAGATTGGATAGAGTGGGCACCCCAGACACACAAGTCCTGCATGCAACACAGGGGAAATAAGGAGTAGGTAGTAGACCCCAGTCACTCTCTTGCACATACACCTCTGCGAGTAGGATTCCTAGACCCTTGTTTCCCAGTTTCCAGAGGGCACCCCTGGTAGCAACACCGACACCAATAACACAAAGGCCACCCACTCATGCAGAGGACATTGCAGAGAATAGGAAGGAGTACGCGGCAGTGGGTCGTGAATTCCATCAGGACATGACCCTAGTCGAGTACTGTGGACTCAGACTCAGGAACCATCCCAGAGAGATACAAAGAGGAGGACCACAACAACAACAGGCGCATAACATGGATTTCATCCGAAATGTTGGTAAACTCACCATACCTTCTTTTGACGGATCATCCAAATGCACTGCCAGAGCTTGGGTACAGAAGGCAGACACATACTACAAGCTCAACTAGATGACCGAGACAGAGGCCATCAGTTTCATGACCTTACACTTGGAGGGTGAGGCACACGAGTGGTGGTATCATGGATTGGTGACATTGGGTCACAGTCACATCACTTCCTATAGGGAGTTCATAGAGAGGCTCATGGACAGGTTTGATAGGAGGGATCCTGAGATCCACTTCAGGGATCTAGCCCAATTGAGACAAACTGGCACAACAGAGGTGTTCATCATGGAGTTTCAACAGGTAGTCATGGTAGTGACAGATATATCAGAGCCCAAGATGATCATGCTATTCACAGAGGGACTCACCGAGCCTTTGAGAGGATGGGTGAAGGCATACAGGCCTCCCACCTTGCAGGATGCCATCCTTCGCACTCGAGATTTGGCAGACTCAGTGCCAAAGACTGAAACCTTTTCCAAACCCTTCGTACCCCAGAAGGATCGAGATAGGAAGCCATTTCAGAGAGAATGGAAGGGAAAGGAGAAGTTGGATGATGGACTAGACGAGAGTTTATGAGGAAGAAGCTTTGCTTAAACTGTAGAGACCCTTGGGTCCCAGGCCACTGGTGCATGGGAAAGGGAGAGATTCATTATATTGAGGTGGCAACAAACAGTGTGAATAATGAGGAGGAGGAGTAGGATAGTGAATCCACTAGCTCAGAGGAGGAGTCAGCACAGGTAGAGTACCAACCTCCCCATAGACCTCTGACATCGGCAAGATCCCATCCTCCAGTAGTCCCACAACTGCCTAAGCAGGCTAACAGGAGGAAACTAGCAAAAGGAGGAGTCACAGTGACCCTTTTTGGTGTTCCCAGGTATGATACCCTCCAGATCAGAGGGACTATTCAGGGGCAACAGGAAATCACCCTGATAGATGGTGGGGCCACCCATAACTTCATCGATGCTTCACTAGTATCGAGAGAGGCACTTCAGATAGAGGAGTTTGAGGGGTTTGACGTTGCAGTAGAAGATGGCCACACAATGGAGTGTCTAGATAGAGTTACAGATTTGGAGGTAAAGTTAGGAAACTATACAGTGAGAGATACATTTTATGTGGTTGACCTATCTGACACAGATGTGGTGTTGGGAGTCTAGTGGATGATTACCTTGGGAAAAATCACCACCAATTACTAAACCTTGGAGATGGGATTCAGAGACCATGATGGGAAGAAGGTTGTTGTAAGAGGTATGTCGACAGGAGCACCCAGGACAGTTTCAACCAAGAGGATGGAGAGGATATTCAAACATGGGGAAGTAGCATATGCTACTAAGTGTTTGATCACTACGCGGAAGGATTTAGAGGGTCGACAACAATATCATACAGAGATCAAGAATTTGTTGGGACGACATCAACAAGTTTTTGAGTCGATTCCACCAGGGGGACCACCTGACAGGGGGTTTGAGTACACCATTGAGTTGGAAGAGGGAGCCAAACCAATGATCACCCCCCCTATCATCATCCTAGGAGGTTCAAGGATGAGATAGAGAAGGCAATCAAGGAATTGCTAGCGATGAGATACATCAGACCGAGCAATAGCCCATTCACTTCTTCACTTGTCCTAGTTCTGAAGAAGGATGGCACCATGAGGATGTGCATTGATTACCGAGCCTTGAACAAGAAAACCATCAAGAACCGATATCCTATCCCACGCATTGACGAGTTGTTGGATGAACTACATGGGGCAGTTTTCTTCTCAAAGATTGATCTACGTTCTGGGTATCACTAGATCAATATCCGAGAGTAACACATAGAGAAGATGACATCTCGATGTCACTTTGGACATTTCGAGTTCCTGGTTATTCCATTTGGGCTAACCAATGCACCCGCCACGTTCCAGTCTTGCATGAACCACATATTCAGGGATCAATTGAGGAAACCAATCTTGGTTTTCTTCGACGACATTTTAGTCTACAACAAGACATGGCAGGAGCATATGAGGCACTTGGATGAGGTATTGAGCATCATGAAGGCACAATCATTATATGCCAAAGAGTCCAAGTGTGAGTTCGATATGACATAGCTACTTTACTTATGCCATATCATCAGTGCACAGGGGGTACAGGTGCACCAGGAAAAGATCAGGGCCATTCTGGATTGGCCAATGCCCATGAACGTAATAGAGTTGAGGAGTTTCTTCGGGTTGTGAAACTATTATAGGCGGTTCGTCTGGGGTTTTTCTCAGCTTGGAGCACCACTGACGGATCTTACCAATCACGGGGCTTTCATCTAGATTGAGGAATCACGTAAATCCTTTGATCACATGAAGGAAGTCACGAGCACTTGTCCAGTATTGGCATTACCAGACTTCACCTTGCCATTTGTACAAGAGTGTGACGCATCTGGCAAGGGTATCGAGGCAATTTTGATTCAGGGAGGACACCCCATTGTATTCAAGATTAGGAAGCTTAGTTAGCCCGAGAGGTTGTACTCGATTTATGACAAGGAGATGTTGGCAATCATGCATGCCTTGACCAAATTGAGACAATATTTGGTGGGCAATAAATTCGTGGTAAAGACGGATCACAACAGCTTGAAGTATTTCCTTGAGCAGAAGGACCTCAGTGAGCGCCAACATAAATGGGTGATGAAGGTACATGCATTCGACTTCGACATAGAGTATGTAAAGGGGAAGAAGAACATTGTGGATGATGCATTATCGAGGAGACCTGCGACCTGTTCTTTGATGGAGATTTCAACAGATTGGAAATCCCACTTATTAGTGTAATATTTCAAGAACAAGTTCGCTTGTGAGGTGATGGATGGACAGATACAGGATGACAGGTATAGGGTCATTGACGATGTCATATTCTACAAGGATAAAGTCTACTTGGTGCCAGATTCGGGGCTCAAGAAGAATATCCTCACAACAGTTCATGATTCACCACTAGCAGGCCATCAGGGGTTCTTCAAAACCTATAAATAGATCAGGGAGAGGTTCTCATGGAAGGGCCTCAAATAGGACGCTATGAGACACGTCAGTGAGTGTGTGACTTGCTAGCATAACAAGTCAGAGCATGCTCTTCCAGTAGGGCTACTTCAGCCACTCCCCATTCAAAAGTAGAAATGGGAGAGTATATCGATGGACTTCATCACAGGCCTACCCAAGGTACAGGGTAAGGACTGTTACACGTCAAAATTACTCAGATGAATAAGTGTCGCATTATCCCTATCAGCCGTCGTAAGTGTCGCAAGTTAACCATTAGTGTCGCAAACAATGTTCAGACATGATGCCATGATAACGACACTAAGGAGGCACTTATGACACCTCATATGACTGATTTGAAGATCAAGAACTGGTCTACTAGAATCAAATAACTCTTGACACCTGAAAGAAATCCTGAAACACTGATTTGGAAGGGGAACACTCCCCTACTACAGCTGCAGAAGCGCTGGCGCTTCTCTACTATGATTCAAGGAGCGTTATAACGCCCTTTAGGCCCTTCTGGAGGAGCGCTGCTCACCTTAAGAGCGCTGGCGCTTTTCCAAGGCACACCAGGAGCGCTACAACGCTCTGATACCCCTTTTGGGGGAGCGCTCCCTA
>SNQJ01S0005184.1:134412-157563 GCA_010110895.2 Picea sitchensis
GTCGTTATTCTCATTAATATGACACGCTTGGCCTGTTTCTTTCTAGTTTGTGTCTGATGTTGCATGAACTTATCATTTAGTGATAGATCTATTTTCAAGCTAATGTCAATAGAGTAGGAAGTGGTCGTATCTTGTTTTGTCCATAGACCTCAGCGAGGAGCAAAGGATTGAAGCGCAACTTGGAGTGTGCAGGGACAAACGTCGATTGAAAGGTACTTCTGTTATCCTCCCTTCTCATGCATTAGTTTAGATGGATTTGAAAGGAAGTCAGTGTCCACGTTAAGCATTTTTCTATCTAGGGTTGAGGTCAAGCCTTAGAGGTGATCTACCTGTCCGCAGGGAGATTTTCCTACAACAAGGACTGTATCTATGTAGTGGTTGATAGATTGACCAAGTTTGCTCACTTCTATTCCATACCGACAGAGTACAACGCAGTTCAGGTAGTTGAGCTATTCTTCAGGGAGGTCTTCAGACTTCATGGGTTACCGAGGAACATCATCAGTGACAGGGACAGTCGGTTCATGGGGACATTCTGGAGAGAGTTATTTCGATTGGTGGGGATAGAGATGACACCCAACACCAGCTATCACCCTCAGACAGATGGGCAGACTGAGATTTTAAACAAGTGGGTTGAAGGATATTTGAGGAACTATGTAGGTGGAAAATAGAGAACATGGGTTAAGTGGCTACATCTAGGAGAGCATTGCTACAACACCACTTTCCACATGTCCATTGGTATGACACCCTTCTGAGCATTATAGAGATATGATTCTCCCACTTTGGTAGACTTGGTTTTTGGGGAGATCAGAGCTCCCAAGGCCAAGAATTGGATCATAGAGAGTAAGGAGATTCTCAAGTTGCTGAAAGGGAACCTGCAGATGGCACAAAACCAATGGAAGATGAGTGCGGATAGGCACAAGATAGAGTGCAGCTTTGAGGTTGGGGATTTGGTTTTCTTGAGACTCCAACATTATAAACAGTCATCTGTGAAGAAGAGTGGGGCTGAGAAGCTCAAGCCCAAATTTTATGGCCCTTACAGGATCATGCACCGAGTAGGCGAGGTTGCTTATGAGTTAGAGCTTCCAGAGGGGAGAAAGATTCATAAAGTGTTCCACGTATCTTGCCTCAAAAAGGCAGTGGACAATTCATTAACACATCAAAGGAGCTTCCCCCATTGGATGAGGAGGGACAGTTGGAGCTGGTTCCGAAGGATGTGTTGGAGTTTCGTGAGCGGAAACTGAGGAGCAGGGTCATCAGAGAGTGTTTGATCAGATGGAGAGGGCTTCCAGTAGAGGATGCTACTTGGGAGAGCGAGCAGGTGTTGCAACACCCTGGACTGGTATTGTTTGAGGATAAGCAATTTCGGGAAGGGAGGACTGTAATGTCCCTTTCCAAATAGGAGTTCCAGAGAGGAGGCTTAATGGTCTAAACCGCCCCATTAGAGTATATCCAGGGCCAGAAAAGGGGTAAACAAGGTTACTAGAGGTCACTCCAGTCATAGGTGTTATATTCAGAAAGTGACATTGAGCTAAAAAGGGTTAAAAGCGCTTTTAAGTCATTATGAGCTAAAAATAGAAGTCAATAGTGAATTAGGGTTTCAACAATGATTTAGGGTTTTGGAAAGCTATAAAGGAAGGGTCATCGACCTAATTCATCATTATGCAGATTATGACTTGTCATTGAGGAGAGAGGTGCATCTCAGGAGAGATAGTTCAATGGATTCCAGGAGGAAGACACCAATTGGCTGATTTCGATGTTGAGAGACACACCCTAGTCACCGAGAAGATCATTTAGGTCTTCCATCATTCTTCAACAAAAGTTACATAGTGTTAAGCAGCAAGGGCACATTCATCCAGAGGGAGGGCACAACTTCTGAGGGGGTTTTAGGTTGATTTACCCCATCTAGGGGGAATTTCGAGATTTCCCTCCGACCCATTTGAGAGGAGGGAAAGACACATCTTTTACCTGGTTCCTCATCATATTTCGATGGAGGAATCAATTGGGATGCATTTTCCACACTTGGGCGTGCGACACTTTTGGCAGGCACATTTGGGGTTTCAGAGCGAGCATTAGACCAGATTCAGGGAAACCCTTCCGACCCATTTCCCAATAGACCAAGGCGGTTGTTTTGAGACATATCTTGTCCGATTCCGATGGTGGACTCACTAGGACGCATTTTTCCAGAAGAAGAGGGGTGCATTCCCCCAGGGGTATCCATTCAGGGTCCCGACTCATCAACAGAGGGGTCCGACAGATACCATTACTGAGGACTAGAGTAGGGCGCATCATTTGGGACAGTTTCTAGGCCATTCAGAGAAGTATAGTTCCTAGAGCGAACTTTCCAGACTTCCAACAGTTACCGTCAGAGCTGCCATATTCCCAACGCACCCATTGATTCCGCAATACTCACATATTCCGTGTATTATCTTTTAGTTGCTTATTTGTATTCGAGCTAAGATCCTTTTGTCTTCTGATCTAGCCGAGTGTTGTTATTTTATTCAGTCGCATTCGGCCTATTGTAATCCACAGAGATATCATAATACAAACTTTGCAGTCCTTTGTCGCATTTATTATTTGTATGATCATTTATATGATGTAAACAATAGATCCTACATACACATTAACATCATTTCCTAGACTAGCCAAGTCAGGAACATTACAGTGAGTCAAGTAAGGCAAGCCAAAGAGAGGAAATTCGTATAGGTGGTGACAACAATTTTACACCTTGAGATTTTGTGCATGAGGAGTAAGTAGAGAGCAAGAGAGAGAGCTTGGAGCTTGTGCAGTCAAGCAGGGAAAATTTTAGAGCAAGATGGAGTGTATTGAAGCGTATTTGGAGCTGGAAATTGAAGAGCCAGGTTGTCAGGCCCAAGGTGTGAACTCCTTGGTGAGTTGCACTGTAACAACAAGTGTTTGTTGTTGGTTTGCTGATAGTTTTCCTAGCAACAAGTTCCCTTGAGTTCCCAGTTGAGATATTTCTGGTTACTCGTGCTAGATAGACCCTAATAAACGAATGGGACGCCTGAGGGATTGATATCAGTGAAGGGGTACATTCCTTGGGTTGGGTAGGCCAAGAGGAAGAGAGTTGGTGGAAAATCAGGATAATTGTAGAAAGATATCAATGGGTTGTGAGTTTATGAACTGTGAGTGGACTGTGAGAGACCACCCTCTTTTGTGGATTATTAGCCTCAACTTGGGGGTGAATAGAAGTTGAAATTTATAATAGTCAATCTATGGTTGGGTGGAACGTCCATCCCAAGCAGCTAGTAGCAATACATAATTAAAAGATAAGTGTTTTATCTTGTTGCTGAGTTATTTTGTGAGTTATTTTTTTGTGCATGAACTATGTGTATTTGAGAATGATTTATATGTTTGTGTGTGAATTATTAAGCTGCATTCATGTTTTTTTGATATGTTGTAGATGCATCTATTTTATGGTTATATATATTAGCTAAACCTATTTTAATTTGTAGCTGAAAGCTATAGGAAATTAGTTAACTGTAAATGAATTAAATTAGTTAGTAGAAATTTCATTTTTATGTGTATTCTGCACCGTAATTAATGTCCCTCGGTTGGGTCGGGGGATGTTACAGGAGAATCTATTTGACTACTCAAAGAATCAGGAGGAGGTACTTCTAAAATCTATCTTTAGCTCAAGCGACAAATTGGTAGAAATCTAGAAGGTATCTAGGGCTTATAATGAAGATTTAAACAAGGAATTGTTATATCAAGATTTGCCTCACCCCATGCAATCTTGCACAAAAGTCCTTTTTTCATTTCCATATGGAGAGTTGAAGTCCCCTTTTTTCAAATCCCAGAGCTAAAGACAATATTTTTCCACATATACGTGCCTTGCCTACTGTACAACATGCGTATACGCAGGTTGCACCACTACAGCCTGCGTACATCGGGAAATGAGCACAAAATTGAAAAATGGTGTCAGGTTTCCATGTTACATCACAAGATCAATGATCCTTGGCCTTCCATACACTGGAAACGTTCTGACTCTGCCCTTCAGTTCCACTTGAAGGCTATAAATGGGTCAAATCCGAGCTATGGAAAAGAGGAGAAAGAATTCAACTTTGAGAGCAAAGTTACTCTAGAGAAATTATTCACTTCACATTGAGTCTGCATCCCTTTATCCTTTAAGTCTGAACACATTGTTTATCCCCCCAAGCTCTTTCTTTATTGATTGAGAAATTCATTGTCTCTCTTACATGATCTTGCCTTTGGTGGAGGATTGAAGTGGTGGAGGCCCATTTGGAAGGAACTTAGTTTCTCGGTTCCGAATCGTGCCGACACGAAAGTCTGTAACTCATTCACTTCTATTGATTATATCTTAATAGAAATACTCTTTTCTCATCCAATTAATATCTTGCAAATATTTGAATTATTATTCCATGGGTGTATTTGTTATGAATGTTGATGGATTATGCTATTGACTGTGCTAACATCATATATTATCACCATATGCTTGCATTGCTTGGTTGTTGAGGACTAGTTGCAGGTATATTGCTTTGGGTCAAGTGCTCAATGATGGACTTCATCGAACGTCTGGATGAGGTAGGCATTTTATCTTGTCTTGCTAGCATATTTGTCTATATAGCATAGTTGAGATTAGATTTGATTTCTACAGTCATTTTTGTTTGTTGTGGTTTACCCCTAGCCATAGAGAGATTTTCCTTGTAACAAAATTGACGACCATATTGGGGAACAAATCTTCTTTTTTGGGGTTTGGAATGTTTTTCTCCTTAGATTGCTCTCGTTCATATTGAGTTTCTTGTCGTAGGATTGATTGATATCCTTTATTCACTATGGGTATGAGTCTTTCAACCTTCTCCTTAGCCTAGCTGTGTTTTGACACATATATGTGGGGTTTTGCTTGACAATCGCGTATATACACATGCCGTCCTTCTGCAAGCTGCGTACATACACACTTTTCCCTTGAACAATCACGTACATCAACCTTTGTTGCTTGATTATTGGATTTGGTGGTTTTTGGGTAGGTTTTGATGATTGCTGAGTCTTCTTGGGTCTTTGTAGTTACTGTTAAGTGTCTGTGGAATGACAAGAAACCTGTTTTTGGTTGAATTTTTGGGCGGTGCCTTTCTCATCATCTTTTCATTTTGATTGTCCTTGCACCTTGGGCTGGGTGTTTTTACTCCTTGATATCCTACTTGGGTTTTCTCTGTCTATACACAGTAGAGTATTTATATCAAGCTGCTGTTCAGTCCTTGCATTTTCATTTTTCTTATATTGAAAATACAAAAATATTAGGCATATTACATTGATTGGCATTTTGATCTCTGGAGTCTTTGTCATTTATCTTAGTGTACGTAAATAAATATTGCATTTTTATTTAGAATTGCATAATTGAATTAAAAATTGCATTTTTAGGAAGCATATCATTTGTTGGAAATTGAAGTTAGGACTTTGCATTGTATTCATACTCATTTATTTTACTTGCTGAGTCATAACATCACTAGTTTCACGACCACACCTTTTTGAGTAAGCAAGGCCATTGAAATCAGGACATTTGTAGGAAGATATCAATGGGTTGTGAGTTTATGAATTGTGAGTGGACTGTGAGAGACCACCCTCTTTTTTGGATTACTTGCCTCAGCCTGGGGGTGACTGGATGTTGAAATTTGGAATAGTCAATTTATGGTTGGGTGGAATGTCCATCCCAAGTAGCTGGTTGCACAACATAATTAAAATATAAGTGTTTTATCTTGTTGTTGAGTTATTTCGTGAGTTTATTTGTTGTGCATGAACTATGTGTATTTGAGAATGATTTATATGTTGATGTGTGAATTATTAAGCTGCATTCATGTTTTTTTGATATGTTGTAGACGCATCTATTTTATTGTTATATATAGTAGCTAACCCTGTTTTAATTTGTAGCTGAAAGCTACAAGAAATTAGTTAACTCTAAATGAATTAAATTAGTTAGTAGAAATTTCATTTTTATGTGTATTCTACAGCGTAATTAATGTCCCTCAATTGGGCTGGGGGACGTTACAGGAGAAGCTAGTCGACTACTCAGAGAATCGAGAGGAGGTACTTTTGAAATCTATCTTTAGCTCAACGGACAAATTGGTAGAAATCTAGAAGATATCTAGGGCTTATAATGAAGATTTAAACAAGGAATTGTTATAGCAAGATTTGCCTCACCCCATGCAATCTTGCACATAAGGCCTTTTTCCATTTCCCTGTGCAGACTTGAAGTCCCCTTTTTGTAAATCCCAGAGCTAAATACAATATTTTTCCACATATACACGCCCTGCCTACTATACAACATGCATATACGCAGGTTGCACCACTACAACCTGCGTACATCAGGAAATGTTCCCAAAATTAAAAAATTGTGTCGGGTTTCCATGTCACGTCACGAGATCAATGATCCTTGGCCTTCCATATACTGGAAACGTTCTGAATCGACCCTTCAGTTCCACTTGAAGGCTATAAATGGGCCAAATCTGAGCTATGGAAAAGAGGAGAAATAATTCAACTTTGAGAGAAAAGTTACTATGGAGAAATTATTCAGTTCACAGTGACTCTGCATCCCTTTATCCTTTAAGTCTGAACACATTGTTCATCCCCCCAAGATCTTCCCTTACTGATTGAGAACTTCATTGTCTCTCTTACATGAGCTTGCCTTTGGTGGAGGATTAAAGTGGTGGAGGCCTAGATGGAAGGAACTTAGTATCTCGGTTTCGAACCATGCCGACACAGAAGTCTGTGACTCATTCACTTTTGCTGATTATATCTTAATAGAAATACTCTTTTCTCGTCCAATTAATATCTTGTAAATATTTGAATTATTATTCCATGGGTGTATTTGTTATGAATGTTGATGGATTATGCTATTGAATGTGCTAATATCATATATTATCACCATATGCTTGCATTGCTTGGTTGTTGAGGACTAGTTGCAGGTATATTGCTTTGAGTCAAGTGCTCAATGATGGACTTCATCGAATGTCTGGATGACGTAGGCCTTTTATCTTGTCTTGCTAGCATATTTGTCTATATAGCATACTTGAGATTAGAGTTGATTTCTGCAGTCATTTATGTATGTTGTGGTTTACCCCTAGCCATAGAGAGATTTTCCTCGTAAAAGAATTAACGACCATACTGGGGAACAAATCTCCTTTTTTGGGGTTTGGAGTGTTTTTTTTCATTAGATTGCTCTCATTCATATTGAGTTTCTTGTCGTATGATTGCTTGACAGCCTCTGTTCACTCTGGGTATGAGTCTTTCAGCCTTCTCCTTAGCCTAGTTGTGTTTTGACACATATACGCGGGTTTTTGCTTGACAATCACGTACATACATGTGCTGTCCTTCTGCAAGCTGCGTACATATGTGCTTTTCCCTTGAACAATCATGTACATCAACCTTTGTTTCTTGATTTCTGGGTTTGGTGTTTGCTAGGTAGGTTTTGATGATTTTTGAGTCTTCTTGGGTTTCTGTAGTGACTGTTAAGTGTCTGTGCAATGACAAGAAGCCTATTTTTGGTTGAATTTTTGGGTGGTGCCTTTCTCATCATCTTTTCATTTTGATTTTCCTTGTACCTTGAGTTGGGTGTTTTTGCTCCTTGATATCCTACTTGGGTTGTCTCTGTATATACACAGTAGAGTCTTTATATCAAGCTGATGTTCAGTTCTTGCATTTTCATTTTTCTTATATTGAAAATACAAAAATATTAGGCATTTTACATTGATTGACATTTTGATCTCTCGAGTCTTTGTCATTTATCTTAGTGCACGTAAAGAAAGATTGCATTTTTATTTAGAATTGCAGAATTGAATTGAAAATTGCATTTTTAGGAAGCATATCATTTATTGGAAATTGAAGTTAGGAATTTGCATTGTATTCATATTCATTTATTTTACTTGCTGAGTCATAACATCACTAGTTTCACGACCGCACCTTTTTGAGTAAGCAAGGCCATTAAAATTAACGCTATAATTTAAAATTGATTAGTAACGATTTTATTTTCTAGGGTGCACAAACTAGCTTAGGATTTAGTGCCTTGGAATAGGATTTTGTGAGTAAACTTCTCCAAGGCTATTAAATCAACATATGTGTCTGACTAAGGGATTGGAGAAATCCATTGTATAATCGGTAATATTAGGAGGCTCCGCTTACATTGGAGTTAAGCACGAGGTTGCGTGAGGTCGGTTGAAGGGATATCCCCCCGATACCTTCTTAGCGCTAGATATATTTCTCAGGATCTATTCATATATGGGGATCTTTCTAGTGTCCTTACCTTCGTGAGAGGCGGTGCTTTCAAGGTTTCGAGCTTTGCTACCCTACCCATATGGTGGACTCGAATTACGACTGTTCTCTTGTGCATTAGTTATACCATGGTTTCTTAGTTGCTTGACTCAGGTACCACATAGGTTACTTGCAGGGGTTGTTCTGCAGGCACCCTGGGTAAGATAAGGGTTGGACAACACACAACCTTTATGGAGGATTACCTCTTCGGGGGAATTTGACCGACTGGTTGTTAAGCCCACGAGGGACCTTATAACTGATTCTGATACCTTCGATATTTAGCAGGGAGTCTCAGGCCCCTCTTGGGCGAGGCATACCTAGTTTAGGGAGGGAGGCCCCTTTTCAGCCACTTTCTCCTGTTTGTGTGCATATTGGTCATTTGATTATTTTTGGTGTGCTCTTTGATTACTAGTTGGCATTAGGATTTGTTTTTTATATCTTGAATCTTAAGTCATCGTGGGGTCGGACCAACTTCCCCGCTAGTCTCGCCGCTTGTTACAATTACCACCGCATTTTGAGTCTTTGCCTTCTAAAAGTCATAGAGTTACTAAATGTGGTACACACACCTCCACTTATCAGACTTGTGATTCTACAAGGATGAGTACTGAACTGAGTCATCAAGATACTGGGAGCCCTTCGACTCCCATACTTACTATAGTTAATGACACCCCTTCGAATCCTGTAACCACACTGGTTGTAGTGCTAGAGGCACCTATCATCACTATTGCCCGTCCTATAGTGAATACTCAACCTATTTCCACGAAGCCGTTTGGGTCTCTTGGTCACTCACCGAGCTATAATATTCAGTCCATCCCGATGGCCTCTAGTCCCTTTTCCTATGGTATGCTGAATTTTACTTCGCAGTTTTCAAACTCCATCCCAGCCGCTGGCCCTAATGATAGCATTGGACTTGGGGGCACAACTCCTCCTTATACTCCGCTCTCGTTTGGTGGCTCTCATATCCCTCAAAAGACTGCTACCATGGGAGGCATTCCTTCCTTTAACCTCAGGTCTAATCCTATTTCTTCTGGGTGGGGTAACCAACCTGGGGAACACGATTATACTCAAGTTTCGTTCTTTACCCTCACCTCCTCAGTGTCGATTCCGTCCAACACATTTGGCATGACGAATCCACCTTTATCCTCGAGATTCACACCCATAGGAGGTCATTTTCAGAACTTGGGCAACCCCCAACCCGAAGCCACTCCAGCTGGGGACAATTTTTATAACTCTCATAAGAACATTCCTACTATAATGATGCCCAACCAACCTCTTATGAATAATCCTGGAGGAGTGTCTTACAATCTCGGACATGGCCATCATGCTTACCAGAAACCTGGATGGGTTGCGATTCCCCAAACACAATCTTTCCAGGGAGCTTGGGGCCAGAAGCCGCAACCCTGTCTCCCTTTTCTGGCCACACTCAACCTACCAAACTTCTCTAAGTTGATGAACGACCCTATGTGTCATGATCCTACATGCCCCCCCGTTCCCACCAAGCTTCCTTCAGATATTCCAAAATTCGAAGGCAAGAATGGCGAGGACCCTAGTGATCATGTTACCACCTTTCACTTATGGTGCTCTTCGAATTCCCTTAATGACGATTCCATTCGGTTAAGATTATTTCAATGCACCCTCAAAGGGGTTGCTGTGAAATGGTATATCGAGCTACCTAAGGGGGCATACAGGACCTTTAGTCAGATGTTTTTAGTCTTCCTTAACCACTTCCAATTGTCGATTCGTTACGATGCTGGCCTAGAACTTCTGTCGACCTTACGCCAGGACAAATCCACTCATATGTTGGATCACATACATGAGTGGCGTAGACAAAATAGGTTTATCAAGACCTGCATACCCCCGAAATTCCTATTAGAGTGGTTCCTTAAATATTTATAGCCTCCTATTTCGAAGGATGTTGCTACATCCATGGTTACATCTGAGGAAGAAGCAATCTTCAAATCCCATCAGCTAGATCTTATATATGCTCAGTCTGCGATGTTATACGAGATTCTTCCGGATGCACCAAGGTCAAACTATGACCCTATACAAAATCCTGGGCCTCATGCTGATGGCATTGTAGGCTCCGCCAATATGAAAT
The DNA here is from genome assembly GCA_010110895.2 of Picea sitchensis. NCBI lineage: Eukaryota > Viridiplantae > Streptophyta > Pinopsida > Pinales > Pinaceae > Picea > Picea sitchensis. Next base: position 144,791 of record SNQJ01S0005184.1, read on the forward strand.
CCTAGACTTGTTGACAAGCCATTTGAAAGAGTTGTCTCTAAACCAGTCTGTAGGATGACCAACTTCATCCGTGTCTTCCAATCCCACTCATTCGGTGGATGTACATTCCATGCAATCATTGACCGACCCAAATGGTAACAAAAAACCAGGTGAGAATAAGAAGAAAGGACGTAATAATAAGTGCAAGGGTGGGAAGAATAATAATAAACCCAAGGACAATGGTAATAATGAGAGGACGAATAATAATGCTGGTGAGGGCAAGAAATAAAGGCGTAAGGTGAAATTTCCCTGTAAGCTTTGTACAGATGATCATCTTACTCATTTATGCCCCAAACTGGCAGAAGCTGCGAGGCTCTTATCCCTACCACCTGCTGTGCTGACAAATCCTTTTCCACATAACCAACACATGGCCTTGAGCTCCTCAAATGCCAGAAATGTGGCCGGTGGGAGTCACAACCCACCGACACAAGATGATGACCATTTGTGCATCAATATGGTCAATTCTCAGGTTAATGTAGCCACCCGGTCTCGCGATTACAGTTCTCCATAAACTGTATCTGGTCTAGAATCTCCTCCTCCTCCGGAGACGCCCTTGCAGATCGAAAAACCAGAGCCACCACCTTGTATTCCGAAAGGAGCAATCTAGAGCCACCCATAATTACTCTATTGTTGAGTACCTAGGTCAAACCCCTTGTGCGATGTCAGCCCTAGAGGTACTCCAGACATGTCCTTCAAAGAGGAATGCCTTGCTATCTGCATTAGGAGTTCTATACCCCAGTGGCTCAAAAGTTATCAAGTTTGATGTCACAGATGTGAAGCCTCTCTTTCCTTACCATGTGGCATTCCAAATACATGTGGGTTACTCGAAGTTTACCATCAAGTGTGTAGTTTTTGAGGAAGGCACTACAACATGTGTGATGTCCTTGATCTGTTGGAAAGCTCTCGACTCTTCGACTCTCTCTTAGTCTTTGACCATGTTGACTGCTTTTGACGGTCATTCCTTCCACCCTCATAGTATTCTTCCTGCCTTTTTCCGGTCTAGTTAGGTGGGAAGACAATAGAGGTGGACGCTGAGGTGGTTGATGCGCCCCTCAATTATAACTTGTTACTAGGACGCAAATGGACTTATGTTATGATGGTCATCATATTGTCCATCTTTCACACTCTTTGTTTTCCTCATGATGGGAAGATCGTGATGATCGACGATTTTTCCTTTGCGTATGCTAGCCCCAGTGCATCTGTTCGACCGTCGATCCCCATGGTCGACAGTTCTCAGTCACCAACTAAGAATATTGGTGTCAGAATGTATTCATCCCTTATGGATACCTTTGATTTCATGGCACCGATTCACCATGTTTATGCCATGTCCAGTAGGCCCGTTTCGTCAGAGAGGTCCGTTCCTTTCCACACTTCCTATTTTAATGATCCTTGGACCCTACCTTCCTCGACCGTATCTTGTGAAGGTCATTCGCATGCTAGAATTGACATGCCATTATCGGCAATGAAGATAGCGTATCAAGTTGTTCTTGACTCTTTCGCCGATCTCGATCCTATTACCTCGCAGATGGATGAGGAGGATCCTGTTCTTAAGCCTGTGTGGGCCACTTCGTCATCTTGTTCACATGACTACCTCGATGAGACTTTTCCCTCAGATGAATATATCATCGAGGCCATGAATAGTTCTGACAAACCTTTGGAAGATATGCATCATCGCTCTTATTTTCTCCCAGAGATTTCTAGAATCGAACAAGATGACTTTCAATCTACTCTGAGCGAGATAGTCGGTCACATCGTAGTTCCGCTTGATACGCACAACATTTATGCTGAAGGAAATATGACGAGTATCTCTCCTACCACCACGATCGATATCTCTCGTACCCATGGCAAGATTGAAAATGTGCACATTGGTGCAGATTGTTTGCCAGAAGAAATCATGATCTACACCGAGCTCTTCAAGGAATTCTGAGATGTATTCGCTTGGTCTTATGAAGAGATGCCAGAAATCGTCCGTCGAATTGTCGAACATGAGATTAAAACTTACCCGGATGATAAGCCCGTTTGACAATGTCTTAGAGCTGTCAATCCCCAGAAGGCCCCTGCTATTAAGGCATGGGTAGAGAAAATGCTTAATGCTGGCTTTATCGACCCAATTACCTTGACTGAATGGGTATCCAACTTCGTTCCTGTAAATAAGAAGAAAGGAACCATCCGTGTATGCATGGATTTTCATGACCTAAAAAAAGCCTATCCCAAAGACAACTTCCTGACACCTTTCATCGATTAGATTCTCGACGAGTGTGCGGGAAGCAAAGTTTTTCTTTCATAGATGGATTTTCAGGGTATAACCAAATTTAAATTAATCAAATTATCACCAGGTTCAAAATCGCGAGTGAGATTGTCACTGATCATGGCAGTCACTTTCATAATGAAATGATGGATGAGCTAGCATCCAAGTTGGGGTTTAAGCATGGTCATTCTTCCCCTTACTACCCCTAGGAAAATTGACATGTAGAGGCCGTCAACAAGTCTCTCAAGACCATTTTGCAGAAAACTGTCAGCCAAAATAAATCTAACTGGCATATTATGCTATATCCCGCACTTTGGCCATACCGAACCTCGGTCAAGACTGCCACCAGATTTTCTCCTTTACAGTTAGTAGATGGTGTGGGGTCGATCTTACCTATTGGATGTGAAATCCCTTCTCTTAGATTGATAGTTTCACTCCTCCTTCACACTTCCAATCTTGAGCGACGCCTCATACACCTAGAGAGCCTTGACGAGTAGCGTCGAGATGCCTCTACAACTATCAAAGTGAATAAAAGACATGTCAAGGTCCAATACAATAAGTCTGTCTGTCCTTGGTTGTACGCTGAGGGTGACTTGGTCCTTTTATATTATCAAGCCAAAGAACCGTTGGGTGTAGACAAGTTCAAACCCATGTGGCACAGTCCCTATATAGTGCGATGTGTCTTAGAAAAAGGAGCCTATGAATTAGAAGATAATGAAGGGAACATGTTGTCGAGCCTAGGAATGGGATCAACTTGAAAAGATATTACGCTTGAGCCCCAGCTTGGGCATAACTCTTTGTATACTAATGTAATTTAGTGTATATATATTTTCCCTTTATTTTTATATTCAACTTGCTTATAGAGTTTTCCCTTGGTTGGAAGATGTCAACGGAGTCTTTGGTCTACTTAGGATTCACAGATGGAGCCAGTTGTCATACATGAAACTTGGCTTCTGCCTCTTGGGTGGTTTACTCACCCAAGGGTCTACTAGTGTCTTCAGGTGGCGTATGCCTAGGGCCATCCACAAATAACGTGGCCGAATATAGAACCATTATAGAACTTTTGCGTGATGCCATTTCACGTGGTATTTTCTCTTTGGAGGTTCACCTAGATTCCCAGTTAGTAGTATGTCAGTTGAACGACAATTACCGTGTGCGCGACCCTACATTACTCTGACGATTCCTACGGGTATGCCTTTTAGAACGACAATTTGATTTGATTACTTATCATCAATACCTAGGAGTTCTAATTATGTATCTGATGCTTATGATAATTTCGTTTTAGATTAGCATTTGTCACATAACTAAAGCAAAGAAAACATTCTCATCAATGTACACATTGTAATATAAGTAAAGCTGAAGAACCATGTTTTATATATATTTCAAAAAATATGATGTTTATAGTACAAAATTGGGGCCAACACCCTCAATACACATATACAGATGATAATAAAAAATACATGACATCTACGCCTATGGCGCCCAATGCGTGTCATGATAAAAACTATGGAGTTTGTGAGACGCCGAAAGAGTCGAACCCAAACTCTGGGCACGCCAACCACCTGCCATTGCATAGCCTCCAACAGATCCTCTACCTGAACCATCAGAATCCTATGTGTCAAACGAGACAGGTTTCCCTACATGTTTTTAAGGACTCTCTCTACTTCTCCTCCCGCCACCTCATCTCCTCGGTGCCTTTGACGTGTCGTGGAAGCCCGTCTGGCCATCGCGGACTTATGTATGCGTCACATGCATGTCTAGTTAATACTTAAACATCATCCAAAAATATTTTTGTTTTCCTATACAAAAATACAAAAAAATGAAATATTTAAAAACTTTGACATACCTATGCCCCCGTAGGGGGTCCCTGGTTGCAATGGCATGTCAGGGTCCCCTCTAAAGTCGATCCCTGCATAGGGGTAGTCATCCAGAGAAATGACCTGCCGTCTCCACTAGTAAAACAAATCATCGTTGTAGGGTGTGGGTACCCTACCTCCCCCCTACCGTCTCATCACCACAGTCCACCCTGCCATGGCTAGATCGCGAGGTCCTCGAGGAATGATCTCAACTCTAGGTCCTAAAACAAGAACCCGCTTAAAAAAAAATCTACACAAGATGGAAACAAACCTGAAGTTCCTCTTATCTCCCTGTTTGCATTCTGTCAACTGGCTCTTCATATTATCCAGTAGCGAGGTGCACCAATCATACACCGTGGGTCTCAGACACTCTACGGAGTAGAACATAAGCAGACTCGATGCTTGGTGCAATGAAGCTGATCCTGTGATTCGGGTCAAAACGAGGACAACAATCTTGATGCTCAGATTGTTTATCACTCGGATGGGGAGTTGACTCCCGACCTTCTCGGTCCCTGCTATGTAGTGAACATTTATGTATTCTTCTATCTTCATACCGCTCCCAACTCTCGGGATTTTAGGTTCACCACCCCACCCTGACACGACAAACCCGTCAAGAAATAAATATCCTCAACTTCAATCCTTAATGGTTTCCTCAACTTCAATCCTTAATGGTTTCCCATCAAGGTTGAATCTCTCACTGTATGGATCCTTGTAATCCATGAGCAACTGTAGAAACCTCACTTGGGACCTCATCCCTTTGAGTGCCCAAAACTTGTACAACCCGCATCTTTTCAAGGCCATTTAGGCCCCTGGATCTCTTTCCACAACAACATCTACCTCCTCATGTTCCCTTTCCCTCCACTCTAGCACCATCCTGCCAAAGAAGCATCACTTTTTGAGTTAGCAACCATAAAAAACTTTGTTTACAGACATATACGTGGGCTGCAACATTCATAGTCTCATATAGGTCTAAGTATACACTGGATGTCTTTTAGAAAACAACATATAATCACGCGTATACGTGACCCGATGAATGGTAGACTGCATACACCTAAAAATTTGATTTGCGCCCAAGATAACTTAAAAATTCAAACCTAAATACAAAATGTAATCTACTAGAAAGAAAGAGGAGAGGAAGAGGAATTACCTGGTCCAAACGATCGTTGATTCTGTCACTCGACGCTCCCACAATCACCAGTTGAAGATCGTAGGTAATTTGGTCCAAAATTTACTATTTGGGTAAAAAAGTCAAATAACATAGTAAAATTTGGTTTTTATTACTATTTATAGCAATTTTTACCCACATTGCATAGTTTCAGATCGTATTTTCACCTAATGGACTAATACAACAGTGGATTGAGTTGGTTTTTGTAGTTTTCTCCAGGGATTCTTGCGATTTTTAGTGTTATGTCGACCATTCTTAACTACAAACATGTATTTTCGCTACCTAGCATATAGGATAGGTATCCATTCCATCATGCACACTTGCATTGTCCTAGAACTGTCACTCATATGCCTTAGGTACGAGCCCATTTTTTAGCGACGCATAACCCTCCATCTGCTACAAGACATGTTGTTATCAAACGATAGAGACTTAGCAAACATGGGTACCCTAGTTATATCCTCTGCTTCATTTGGTGCCCATTCAAAGATTTTTTCCGTAGGATCGAGTGTCCCTTATAGATAATACATGACTTTATGCTAAACCTCATTTCTCCCTCATAAACATGCTAACCTATACCTAGAGGACTCCCAGGCGAGTTTGATTTAAGCTCTTTTTTGACTCATTTTCAAATAGCGAAAATATTGCCGAGTGAACTTGTCTCTTTCAAACTTGTAAATTCGATTTGAAAGGACATCTATTTGGTACACGTTTATCCCCTTTTCAAACCAAGTAGATTAAGATTATGAAAAAGGACAATATTTTGGCACTAAGTTGTGATTGCATCTCATGCCCTTGCTTCCAGTATTGAGCCTATTTCCAGTTCTCTCTTTGCATTATGAACCGTTTGCCTGAATAGTTTTGCATTCTCAACCAAGTAGAGCCTTGTGTATATCCTTCATAATTTGACACCCTATACCTAGGAGGAAACATTCTCGTGAGTGTCCATCTCTTGCATGCACCTCCTTGCATTGAGCATAGGTATGTTCCATTACTGGAACTAGTTTTTCTTACTTGCAACACTCGTTTCCTCCTCTGTATCATAACATTCATTTGACTATGAAAAAACAAAATAGACGGGCGAGAAGGGAGTATTATCTTATATTGGAAGCAGTCGTGTCTCCTTTGAATAGAGCACAAAATTGTTGAGTCCACTTGTCATCATAATTTTGGGTTTAGCATGGCCTTATGAAGCTGAGCTCGTTACAAAGAGTTACTCCCCCAACTGGTTACTCTTCCAGTCCCTATGGAGAGTTTGATTGATGCCTCCTTGACACAGACCCTCTACCTCTGCCTCGATAGGGTCTGCTAACCTCCCGGTCAAGAATCGTTCTGTAATCTATTGAGCTGGAGCAACTCTTCGATTCCCTACTGGAATCCTATGAAAAAATCCATAGGTCCTTATGAAAATCTTCTTGCGTGACTAAGCCCTAAGCGTGAGCCTCACCTCCACATGACCACAGGCTGTGACCGCACGCCTATCACAAGGCGCGTCATGATTTTACGTGTCAAGAAATTAAAAGTGAGCCAACCCTGAGTCCCCGACTCTCGAAATACTGAAAAGAGATTAATGGTCCCTATCTCCTCCCTTGGCTTCCATCCATGTGACCATTCATCATGACTCGGGGCTCAACTCTCAAATGCATCGAGATTTTGCGTTTCGGGAATTTCCGATGCGAATCACCTCTGTTCTTCCGACTTCTGAAATGCCAAAATTTCGATGCTTCCCATATGACATTCCTCATTGTTCCATGATCTAACGGATCAGATCGCATAGGGGTTTCACGTATCACGGAGTCGAAAGACTTTCCACCTCCATTCTCACGATCCCCAAAATGCCAAAATTCTTCTTGGACAATCAACGGTCTAGATCGCTCCCTGATCAATGGCTGTGTTCTTTTCGCGAATTCTCATTTCGTGAGTTTTCACAAACTTTCCCTTTGACCTGTTCAAGCCGCGAGTCAGCAAAATGCTAATTAGCTTCCATGCGTCCCTTCCATTAGATGGTCCTGATGATTTCAGGGTTTCGTGTATTGCGAAATCGACTCTCCTCCTGTGCACTCAAATGGACTAAATCTCGTGCACCCCTTCCAGATCCAACAAATGTTGGTCCCCGCGCTTTTAGATACGACGACAAAGATCTGTTCCTCCTACGCTCACTTCTTGTTGTCTGGACGTGGGTTCCAATGGTCCAGATCTTCCCTCTGCTCGATCCAACGACCACTGTGCTCCTCCTCCTAAGATTTGGCACCTTTCTTCCCAGACTTGGAATATTTCGATGCTTTAAAGGCCTCAACCTTTGCTTCCTCTGCGAGCCTTGTGACCTTGGGTCTCGCCTGCGTTCTGGAAACGCTATCCCTTCTGATCTTTGGCAATGAAACTTGGCCTCTACCCTAGCACATTCCTTGCGCTCTGCACACAACTTTGTGTTATTCCTCTTGAGATTTCCTCACTCTGAAATCTCAAAGGGTTTCTCGACCTCTGCAACTCCTTCCAGGATACTTGCACGTTGTTGTTCTATCCTTCCTGATATTTTTCTGAGGCTTGGAATTCAAATAGTTTTGGCTTTTTGTTCCTTTCTGTTGGGACTCTATGCGAAAAAGGCACTATTCCTCCTGATCTTTACTTGCTGGAATCTCTAAGGGACTCGACCCTTGTCTTTCCCTTCAAAGGGGAATTTGGTGCCCTCTTGGCAACCTCTTGCTCCAGCACACCTTGCTAAGCCTACAAAGTATTCAACAACTCTATAAGTGTCTTCCTCTGACACTTCCCTTATCTCAGAACTCGAAACAGAGTTCCTTGGCGCACTCTTTGCACACGCACAATGCCGAGCTAGCAGAGCTCGATAGGACCTTCAATAGTTCTGTCTTCTCTCTGTGCCTCCTCTGCATAGTCCTACCTCCAAGGTGTTTAGTAACCTTGAGGCTTCTCCTTTGAGTTTTATGATTTCTATGGTGCACCCTCCTGGCACGTCTTCGCTTGAATTCCGCAGAACTCAGATGTGCACTCTTTGCACTAGCTCACAGAGTACTCAACACTCTGTCATGCAACCCCTTGCATGAAGCCACAAAGAAACCAAACTGAAATAAAAGAAACTCACATATATGAAATTCTGTCTATCCCTGCAAATGGTATCTAACATACATTTACATCATATGCATACAAACACATAAAATACATTCATTCCCCAAATACACATAAACACACAAAGGTTCTCATGAAGGAAAAACTGCTCTTTGTATTAATCTCAAAATGCTTGTTTATAATATGCTAAAGTTCGGACTACAACAATGTCTCTCTTCTCTCTCTTCTCTCTTCTTTCTGCCTTTTTTTTTCTAATCATCCTATATGAATCTAGATACAAATATATTTCTACAAAAGGGGCTCCTTGAGCTCTTCCCTCCAAGCTACCTACTCTCATTAATCTACATTGAATTACATTCAATGGTTGTCTAGTCCGAATCAGATCTAGATCTTCAGCCTTACAACATTTAATTCAAATTCAAATTTTAAAACGAGAGGGATGGCGCCTCTCCCTTCATTGAATGCGCGCTTTGATGTGCTGGCTAGCTGGCGCGTTGTAGGGTTGGAGCGATTCTCCCACATCATACTCCACTACTGCGAAAAATTCATGAGCTCCTGCTCATGAGCTCCTGCTCATGAGCTTCACAACTCTGTTGAAATCCACCTAGATCCCAAATTCTCCTTTGGAGCTGTCCATCTGCTCCTCTGCTTTGCTGTTGTTGCTGCTTCTTCCCTTCTTCTATGGCAGGCTTCCTTCTTCTCAGCTTCTTCTTGCTGGTAGTCTCATGTGCTGACCTCAACATACGCCTTCTGATTTCTTCTATGTCCCGATCCAACTGTTCCAATGGATGGCTCTCTGGAAGTCTTCTCTCCCTCACTTCCTTCTTTGTAATGGGTGGATCAACTCGATCCCCCTTGCTGTTTTCATCTCACCTTGTGGCACTAAGTTGCCACTTTGCTGTAGACTCCGATTCTGCAGTATCTTCTTGACTGACTTGTTGCTCAGTCACTTCCTCTGACATACTAGCTTCTGCCATTTCACCTGCTGGTTCAACTCCTGCTTTTCCCAGTTGCTCCCTAGATTGGAATTCTGACTCATCTCCTGTTGCATGCCTCAGTGCTGTAGTTATCATCTGTCTAGCTTCCTGGCTTAAATTTCTGAGCAATTCTACTGAATGATCTTCTCCCAAAAATTGCATGACTGTCTGCTCATGGCAGTCATCTACTGGCTCTGGATGGTTCAACTAATCCTCCAACATCTCTAACTATTTATCCCATGGAGTGAGCATCTTAACTGCATGCTCTTCTTCTGTTGGGGCAAATTCTAATGTCTACTCCATTTCTTCTTCCTCTATGACAATCACTGCTAGCTATCCTTCTCTTGCTACTACATCTGCAACATGCGTTGTGGCCTTAACTGGGCTACTTGGTAGGAATATCTGAATTCCCCAATGATCAGAACACTCCTCTGATCTTCCCTCTCCGTCAACACTCTTTGCTGATCTAAACTCACCTCTGAGTTCATGAGACTATCAAACAGTCTCACTTCCTCTCCCTTGCCCACCTGGCAATATGGGGTTTTTGCCTTGCCCTCCTAGAAGTCTATGAGATCCTCTAATGATCCCATCTCAATGCCTTCTAGACAACCTGAAAGTTCCTCACTGCTCACCTGGAAGTTTTTGAGACCCTTCTCTGATCTCTTCTACTCATCACCACTAAGAATATTCCCAGTTTTTGGCTCACATATGTGAACCATCTCCTCTTCACCTCTGAGGCTTTTAATATACCTCAACCACATTCTCAATAGATTTTGTTGTCCTCTGGCAAACAATTCCTTGACTGGCCACTTCACCTTCTTCTTCATGGGCCACTCATACACCCAATACACGTTTGCATCCTGCTGCATTTTAAATGCAAGCTTCTCCATCTGTGCTCTTATCTCAACGATCTCTTTATCTATATTAGCCTTGTTTTTATACTGGCGGTCCTTGTCTTAACCAATCCTTTGGACTTCATTAGCCATCTTTTTCCTTTCTGGTTTCAGCCCACCTCGCTGTCAAATGTCTGCTGCCTTCATGCAAATAGATCTCCACGCACAGAGCATCAACACCCTATCTACAGATCCTAATACCACTTGATGGTATTGAACTGTCTTCTTATTTATGCTGCCTCCCTCTGCTTGAAATCTACAGATAGAAAGTGGATTTGATACCACTTGATGCAACACCCCCCACCTCTGCCTCGACAGGGTTCGCTGACCTCCCGGTCAAGGATTGTTCTTCAATCTATCGAGCTGGAGCAGCTCTCCAATTCCCTACTAGAATCCTATGAACAAATCCACAGTTCCTTATGAAACTCTTCCTGTGTGACTAAGCCCCAAGTGTGAGCCTCACCTCCACACGACCACAGGCTATGACCGCATGCCTATCACTAGGATTGTCACGATTTCGCGTGTCGGGACCTTAGGAGTGAGGCAACCCTGACTGACTCCTCGACTCCTGAAATCCTAAAATCCCGAAAAGAGCTTAATGGTCCCTAGCTCCTCCCTTGGCCTCTGTCCATGTGACAATTCATCATGACCCGGGGCTCAACTCTCAAGCACATTGGGAATTTCTGATGTGAATCACCTATGTTCTCCCGACTCCCGAAATGCCGAAATTTCGGAGCTTCCCATCTGACGGTCCTGATTCTTCCACGATCTGATGGCTCAGATTGCGTCGGGGTTTCATGCATCGGGATTTCGTGATTTCACATATCGTGGAGTCGAAAGACTTTCCACCTTCGTTCTCCTTGTTATCGCTCTGTAATTTTCTTGAGGTTGTGGAGGCAGTCACAGAGGCAACATCAAAACCGCTTCGAGTAAGGGATCTAGCCTTGCAAGACTCAGAGAGGGATCTCTCTATCAGATTTAGATTTGTTTGAACATGGATCTAAGGCTAGTTATGCATACCAAGATTTTTTTTTGAGTTTTCGGTTGAGACAACAAAAAGAGCCATTGGGAAAAATGGAGTCAGGTTATGAACTTCAATAGTTTATAGTTCAACACAGGCTGACAACCTCCCGCAAACACTGAGGAAAAATAGGCACCTTGTTCAACAGGTATAAAGTGATGTAAAGGTAATCTGAAAAAGAAAGAGTCCACTATAATAAGGGGCATATGACAAAGGACGAATCTCTTATGGCAGCTTTAGAAGAAAGAAAACAAGAGGTAGGCCACCAAATAAAGCATCTAACCAAGGATGAATTCTGGAAGGAAAACCATAGACACATAACAATATTCAACTACATAAGAGGCACCTAACCATGGGTGAATCTCTAGATGCAGCTGCAGAAGAATCAACATACAAATTTGATGTCCGAAACAAAGCATCTAACTATGGACGAATTCTGTAACAGGACATAAAAAATACATGACAAGCATATTCTATGATGAAAGGAGCACCAAAGGATGAATTCCAATCACACTGGTCTTAGAAATAAGCTGTAAGATAAACAAATAAACAAAGAAGAGACATTGTTGAGCATAAGCATCGTGATGAATCTCACGCCATAAGTAGGCTTGCTGTGTCAAATTCACAAAGAAATGAACATGGTCTTTCTTACACCTGTTGGGATTTCCCTACACCCAAAATTTACAGGGCCCAGGGAGCCTCTTTCACACAGGTCAAACCTCTCTCTTCTCTCAAAAAATGAAGTATTTATACCGATTATTACAATGATTATGTCATCAAATGACTACGATTTCATTCAATCAAATCTAAACGAACAACATTGCACTGCAAAAAAATTGGGATTTCGCCAGCACTGTACGTATTTCTTTAACTGTGTGTCAATTATCAGTCACTGGTAACAGATTTTTGATGGCCTTTGATGATGATGTGGCTGCCCCTGAGTGTACACCAGATATTTAGATCAGGAGACGGTAGGATTTCGTGGAGATCCAGTCAACTTTTTCCTTCGCCAGATGTCATCCTGTGGAAACTTTTGCCTCCTTAAATTATGAGAAATAGGGTCCCAATGAGTCTTTGATTCTCCCAATATGGGAGGTCTGTGTAAAAACTGGGGGAGGTTTTTTTATATGAGATTGTCTGGAGAAAAAACCTCCTTTGGTTTCTCCAATTGTATCTCTAGTTCACCGAAACAGCTCCCGCAATATCAGGACTGAAACAGGAAAACCGAAAACCTGAAAAAAGGGGATGAAAGATGGATTTGATTCTCCCAACTGGTGGAACCTGTGAAAAAAATGAGAGAGGTTTTTGTTCTTCAATCTGTTACAGAGAAAAAATTCTCTTGTTTTTTACAAATTCTTTCCCACTTACCCGAAATCCTTCCCGAACGTCGATTGGTTAAAACTGGAAAAATAACGGTTTTGAGTTTTTCGGTGAGAGATTTTGTAGGGGGAAGGTGGTAATCAGACCCCCCTGAGGTGGTAAGTGGTATTGGG
>SNQJ01S0005184.1:166722-180485 GCA_010110895.2 Picea sitchensis
GCCAGAGAATTGGGGAGTTGGAGCTTCCCTCAGGTTGTAGCCTGAGAAAATAGGGGGTTGGAGCCTCCTTCCAGTTGCACCTGGAAAACAAAGGAAGTTGGTGCTTCCAATGAATGTAATTCTTCAAGACATATAAGAAAAAACATTCCGTGGTTTTCTCCCGATTTGGGTTTCCACGTAAAACAATGGTGTACTATGTATGTGTATGTTTGTTCATTTGTTCATTGCTTATTTACTCTGCAGTTATTGGATGATAATGCTTCATTGATATAACACTTGGATTATATGGTTAAAAAGGATTAAATTTCTCTATTACTAATTCACCCCCCCCCTCTCAGTAATCCAACATAAACCTCGGGCACCCCTTCCGGATCCAATGACTGTTGGGCCTTACTCTTTCAGATCTGATGACAGAGATCTGTTCCTCCTGTGCTCACTTATCTTTGTCTAGACGTGGGTTCCAATGGTCCATATATTCCTTCTGCTCGATCCAACGATAGCTGTGATCCTCCTCCTGAGCTTTGGCACCTCTCTTCCCAGACTTGGAAGATTTCGATGGTTCAAAGGCCTCGACCTTTGCTTCCTCTGTGAGCCCTGTAACCTTGGTTCTCGCCTGCGTTCTGTAAATTCTATCCCTCCCGATCTTTGGCAATGAAACTTGACCTTGGCCCTAGCACATTCCTTGTGCTCTGCACGCATCTCCATGATATTCCTCCTAAGATTTCCTCACTCTGAAACCTCAAAGGGTTTCTCGACCTCTACAACTCCTTGTAGGATCCTTGCACGTTGTTGTGCTATCCTTCCTGAGCTTTGTCTGAGGCTTGGACTTCAAAGAGTTTCGACCTGCTGTTCCTTTCTACTGGGACTCTGTGTGCAAAAGGCACTATTCCTTTTGAGCTTTGCTTGCTCGAATCTCTAAGAGACTTCGCCCTTGTCTTTCCCTTCAAAGGGGAATTTGGTGCCCTCCTGGAAACCTCCTGCTCAAGCACACCTTGCTGAGCCTATAGAGTATTCAACAACTCTGTAAGTGTCTTCCTCTGACACTTCCCTTATCTTATAACTCGAAACAGAGTTCCTTGGTGCACTCTTTGCACACACCTAATGCCCACCTGGCAGAGCTCTACAAGACCTTCAGTAGTTCTGTCTTCTCTCTGTGCCTCCTCTACACAATCCTACCTCCAAGGTGTTCAATAACCTTAAGGCTTCTCCTTTGAGTTTTATGATTCCTCTGGTGCACCCTCCTGGCACATCTTCGCCTGAATTCCACAGAACCCAGATGTGCACTCTTTGCACTAGCTCACAGAGTCCTCAACACTCTGTCATGCAACCCCTTGCATGAAGTCACAAAGAACCCATACTGTAATCAAAGAAACTCATAGATATGAAATTATGTCTATCCTTGCAGATGGAATCTAACATACATCTACAACATATGCATACAAACACATAAAAGACATTCATTCCCCAAATAGAGATAAACACACAAAGGTTCTCATGCAGGAAAAATTGCTCTTTGTATTAATCTCAGAATGCATGTTTACAATATGTTCAAGCTTGGACTACAACAGAGTCTCTCCTCTCTCCTCTCTTCTCTCTTCTTTCTGCCTTTTTTTTCTTCTAATCATCCTATATGAATCTAGATACAAAGATATTTCTACAAAAGGGTCTCCTTGAGCTCTTACCTCCAAGCTACCTACTCTCATTAATCTACATTGAATTACATTCAATGGCTGTCTAGTCCCAATCGGATCTAGATCTTCAGCCTTACAACATTTAATTCAAATTCAACTTTTAAAACGAGAGGGTTGGTGCCTCTCCCTTCATTGAATGTGCGCTTTGATGTGCTGGCTAGCTGGCGCGTTGCTGGGTTGGAGCGATGCTCCTGCATCACTCCTGCATCTCATGGTTTCATCATTGTGTCTATACTGCTAGAGTCTTCCATATGTCTCATGCTCTTGTTAAAAGGATGTCTATTAACCTGTGTCATCCATTCCTTAGAACTCTTGACTTTGCATGTTGTCCATACCCTTAGTTTGTCTCAGAATAACATGAAGTTGTAGTCCTATTACACACCCTGGTCCTACTTTCCTCTTTGGTAGGTAACCTTGAACACAACAATCGACATTTCATCATTGGTCGTTGACTGGGTGGTTTCCCTTGTGTTCGACGACAAGACATCTATTCACACATTGGGATTCGTTCAGTGTATTGGATGCCATTAGCCTTATTGGTGGTTTCCTCTCCTTTGTCAACAATTTTCCTCATTGGCTGCTATTCAAAGGGTCTTTTTCGTGTACCGCTTGCACTTGGTAAACGTGAAATATGCACAGGGTCGTTGGTTCATGAACATGTTCTTCATTTTATTTCCTCCAAATCATCAAGCTCCTGCTTTGTACCTTGTGTTGAATGATGAGAGATGCCTTAATTCTCTCTTTTCAACGGGTCTCCTTCCATCGAATTCAACTCATCTATTCTAGAAACGAGACCTAGAGTCATATAAGTACCTAGAGGTTTGCAATCATTAGTGGTAGGTTCTCTCACCATCGACAGTTGGGAGTACATCAATATCTCCTGATCGATGGATTCTTCAAGTGTTCTTCCTCGACTCCTTTATTCACACTTGTAAGAATGTACTCGGTGCCTTGATACCTACTTTCATCATAAGTAGGCTGTCTCGTGTTTGTTAACGGTATACCTCAATGATCGGTAATCAAATGAAGTCTCATTGTGTTCAACCTCAACTCCTTTATTCACACAATGTAGACTTTCACCTTTGGCGGATTGTGTAGAAGACTTGAAGACATCAGTTCGTAGCTGCAACTTTCCTGAGTTGTTTCTACCTTTTCATTGGACCAGTACCCGTGTGACTTCAGTGATCATGGGAGATAAGATTGTACTCCATTATATACAAATATCTTCATATTGATTTTGAGACTGGTTTTACTGGGCCTTGTTCATGACTATGATAGCCTTTGGCATGTAACCACATTTGTATTTGCCTATTTATGGCCATGGAAAATTGTTTGGTATATTTTCACATGGATCTACAGTGTAATTCAATTTGGTATCCATGTATGCAAAGTCAATACCGATTGTAAGGTGCAACTAGTTTTTCCAACCGGGTCCCCATTACTCCACTTATGGGTTTTTATAATGTATTTCAACCATCACAAATACTCCTCTGACCTCACACATTAGGGGGCATATGTTATAGCAAGATTTGTCTCAACCCATGCAATCTTGCACAAAAGGCCTTTTTCCATTTCCCTATGCAGACTTGAAGTCCCCTTTTTGCAAATCCCATAGCTAAAGACAATATTTTTCCACGTATACGAGCCCTGCCTACTATACAACATGCGTATACACAAGTTGGACCACTACAACCTGTGTATATCGAGAAATGTGCCCAAAATTGAAAAATGGTGTTGGGTTTCCATGTCATGCCATGATATCAATGATCCTTGGCCTTCCATATACTGGAAACGTTCTGGCTCGGCCCTTCAGTTCCACTTGATGGCTATAAATGGGTCAAATCCAAGATATGGAAAAGAGGAGAAAGAATTCAACTTTGAGAGAAAAGTTACTATGGAGAAATTATTCACTTCACATTGAGTGTGCATCCTTTTATCCTTTAAGTCTGAACACATTGTTCAACCCCCCAAGCTCTTCCCTTACTGATTGAGAAATTCATTGTCTCTCTTACATGAGCTTGCATTTGGTGGAGGATTGAAGTGGTGGAGGCCCAGCTGGTAGGAACTTAGTTTCTCGGTTTCGAACTGTGCCGACAGGGAAGTCTGTCACTCATTCACTTCTGCTAATTATATCTTAATAGAAATACTCTTTTCTCGTCCAATTAATATCTTGCAAATATTTGAATTATTATTCCATGGGTGTATTTGTTATCAATGTTGATGGATTATTCTATTGAATGTGATAACATCATATATTATCACCATATGCTTGTGTTTCTTGGTTGTTGAGGACTAGTTGCAGGTATATTGCTTTGGGTCAAGTGCTCAACGGTGGAATTCATGGAACGTCTGGATGAGGTAGGCATTTTATCTTGTCTTGTTAGCATATTTGTCTATATAGCATACTTGATATTAGAGTTGATTTCTGTGGTCATTTCCGTCTGTTGTGGTTTACCCCTAGCCATAGAGAGATTTTCCTCGTAACATAATTCACGACCATACTGGGGAACAAATCTTCTTTTTTGGGGTTTGGAGTGTTTTTCTCATTAGATTACTCTCGTTGATATTAAGTTTCTTGTCGTATGATTGCTTGACAACCTCTGTTCACTCTGGGTCTGAGTCTTAAATCCTTCTCCTTAGCCTAGCTATGTTTTTACACATATACACGGGTTTTTGCTTGACAATCGCGTACATACACGTGTTGTCCTTCTGCAAGCTGCATACATACGTGCTTTCCCTTGAACATTCATGTACATCAAGCTTTGTTTCTTGATTGCTGGGTTTGGTGGTTGCTAGGTTGGTTTTGATGATTTTTGAGTCTTCTTGGGTCTCTGTAGTGTCTGTTAAGTGTCTGTGGAGTGACAGGAAACCTGTTTTTGGTTGAATTTTTGGGCGGTGCCTTTCTCTTCATCTTTTCATTTTGATTTTCCTTGCACCTTGGGCTGGGTGTTGTTGCTCCTTGATATCCTACTTGGGTTGTCTCTGTCTATACATAGTAGAGTCTTTATATCAAGTTGCTGTTCAGTCCTTGCATTTTCATTTTTCTTATATTGAAAATACAAAAATTATAGGCATTTTACATTGATTGGCATTTTGATCTCTTGAGTCTTTGTCATTTATCTTAGTGCACGTAAAGAAAGATTGCATTTTTATTTAGAATTGCAGAATTGAATTGAAAATTGTATTTTTAGGAAGAATATCATTTATTGGAAATTAAAGTTAGGAATTTGCATTGTATTCATATTCATTTATTTTAATTGCCGAGTCATAACATCATTAGTTTCACGACCGTACCTTTTTGAGTAAGCAAGGCCATTAAAATTAACGCTATAATTTAAAATTGATTAGTAACGATTTTATTTTCTCGGGTGCACAAACTAGCTTAGGATTTAGTGCCTTGGAATAGGATTTTGTGAGTAAACTTCTCCAAGGCTATTAAATCAACATATGTGTCTGACTAAGGGATTGGATAAATCCATTGTATAATCGGTAATTTCAGGAGGCTCTGCTTACATTGGAGTTAAGCACGAGGTCGCGTGAGGTTGGTTGAAGGGATATCCCCCCGATACCTTCTTAGCACCAGATATATTTCTCGGGATCTATTCGTATATGGGGATCTTTCTAGTGCCCTTACCTCTATGAGAGGCAGTGCTTTCAAGGTTTCGAGCTTTGCTACCCTGCCCATACGGTGGACATGACTTACGACTGTTCTCCTGTGCATCAGTTATACCATCGTTTCTTAGTTGCTTGACTTAGGTACCACATAGGTTACTTGCAAGGGTTGTTCTGCAGGCACCCTGGGTAAGATAAGGGTTGGACAACACACAAACTTTATGGAGGATTACCTCTTCGGGGGGATCTGACCGACTAGTTGTTAATCCCATGAGGGCCCTTATAACTGATTCTAAGACCTCTGATATTTAGCAGGGAGTCTCAGGCCCCTCTTGGGTGAGGCATACCTATTTTATGGAGGGGGGCCCCTTTTCAACCACTTTATCCTGTTTGTGTGCATATTGGCTGTTTGATTATTTTTGGTGTGCTCTTTGATTACTAGTTGGCCTTAGGATTTGTTTTTTATATCTTGAATCTTAAGTCATCATGGATTCAAACCAACATCCCGGCCGGTCTCGCTGCTTGTTACAATTACCACCACATTTTGAGTCTTTGCCTTCTAAAAAGCATAGAGTTATTAAACGTGGTACACACACCTCCACATATCAGACTTATGATTCTACAAGGATGAGTACTGAATTGAGTCATCAAGATACTGGGATCCCTTCGACTCCCATACCTACTATAGTTAATGACACCCCTTCGACTCTTACAACCACAATGGTTGTAGTGCTAGAGGCACCTATCATCACTGTTGCCCGTCCTATAGTGAATACTCAACCTATTGCCATGAAGCCGTTTGGGTCTCTTGGTCACTCACCAAGCTATAGTATTCAGTCCATCCCGATGGCCTCTAGTCCCTTTTCCTATGGTATGTTGAATTTTACTTCGTAGTTTTCAAACTCCATCCTAGCTGCTGGCCCTAATGCTAGCAATGGACTTGGGGGAAAAACTCCTCCTTATACTCTGTTCTCATTTGGTGGCTCTCATATCCATCAAACGACTGCTACCATGGGAGGCATTCCTTCCTTTAACCTTGGGTCTAATCCTGTTGCTTATGGGTGGAGTAACCAACCTGACAGACAAGCTTCTGCTCAAGTTCCATCCTTTACCCTCACCTCCTCAGTGTTGATTCCGACCAACACGTTTGGCATGACGAATCCACCTTTATCCTCCAGATTCACACCCATAGGAGGTCAGTTTCACACCTTGGGCAACCCCCAACCCGAAACCACTCCGGCTGGGGGAAGTTTTTATAACCCTCATCAGAAGATTCCTATTGAAATTATGCCCAACCAACCTCTTATGAATCATTCTGGAGGAGGGTCTTACAATCCCAGACATGGCCATGGTGCTTACCAGAAACCTGGATGGGCTACGATTCCCCAAACACAATATTTCCAGGGAGCTTGCGGCCAGATGCTGCAACCCCGTCTCCCTTTCCTGGCCACGCTCAACCTGCCAAAATTCTCTAAGTTGATGAACAACCCTGTGTGTCATGATCCTACATGGCCCCCCATTACCACCAAGCTTCCTTCAGATATTCCAAAATTCAAAGGCAAGAATGGCAAGGACCCTGGTGATCATGTTACCACCTTTCACTTATGGTGCTCTTCGAATTCCCTTAATGACGATTCCATTCGGTTAAGATTATTTCAATGCACTCTCAAAGGGGTTGCTGCGAAATGGTATATCGAGCTACCTAGGGGGGTATACGGGACCTTTAGTCAGATGGTTTTAGTCTTCCTTAACCGCTTCCAATTGCCAGTTCGTTACGATGCTGGCCTAGAACTTTTGTCGACCTTACGCTAGGACAAATCCACTCATATGTCGGATCACATCCAGGAGTGGCGTAGACAGAATAGGTTGATCAAGACCTGCATACCCCCAAAATTCCTATTAGAGTGGTTCCTTAAGTATTTACAACCCCCTATTTCGAAGGATGGTTCTACATTCAGGGTTACATCTGAGGAAGAAGCAATCTTCAAATCCCATCATCTAGATCTTATATATGCTTAGTCTGCGATGTTATATGAGATTCTTCCAAATGCACCAAGGTCAAACTATGACCCTAGACAAAAGCCCGAGCCTCATGCCGATGGCATTGTAGGCTCCACCAAAGTGAAATACCAGACTTGTTGATAAGACATTTGAAAGAGTTGCCTCTAAACTAGTTTGCAGGATGGCCAACTTCGTATGTGTCTTTGAATCCCATGTAGTTCGTGGATGTGCACACCATGCAATCGTCGATCGACCGAAATGGTAACCAACAACCAGGCGGGAATAAGAAGAAAATATGTAATAATAATTGCAAGGGTGGGAAGAATAATAATAAACCCAAGGATAATGGTAACAATGAGAGGATGAATAATAATGCTGGTGAGGGCAAGAAAGAAAGGCGTAAGGTGAAATTTCCCTGCAAGCTTTGTACAGGTGATTATCTTACTCATTTATTCCCCAAACTGGCAGAAGCTGCGAGGCTCTTATCCCTACCGCCCGCCATGATGACGAATCCTTTTCCACATAACCAACACATGTCCTCGAGCTCCTCAAATGCCAGAAATGTGGCTGTTGGGAGTCAAAACCCACCGACACAAGACCGTGACCATTTGTGCATCAATATGGTAAATTCTCAGGTTAATGTAGCCACCCGGTCTTGCGATTACAATTCTCCACAAACTGTATCTAGTCTAGAATCTCCTCCTCCTCTAGATACACCCTTGCAGATCGAAAAACTAGAGCCACCGCCTTGTATTCCTAAAGGAGTACTCAAATGATCTACCCACAATCCAAATTCTAGAGCCACCCAAAATTACTCTATTGTTGAGGACCTGGGTCAAACCCCTTGTGCAATGTTGGCCCTGGAGGTACTCCAGACGTGTCCTTCAAAGAGGAATGCCTTTCTATCTGCGTTAGGAGTTCTAGACCCCAGTGGCTCGAAAATTATCAAGTTTGACGTCACAGATGTGAAGCCTCACTTTCCTTACCATGTGGCATTCCAAATACACATGGGTTACTTGAAGTATACCATCAAGTGTGAGGTTGTTGATGAAGGCGCTACAACATCTGTGATGTCCTTGATATGTTGGAAAGCTCTCGACTCTCTGACTCTCTCTTAGTCTCCGACCATGTTGAATTCTTTTGACGGTCGTTCCTTCTGCCCTCATGGTATTCTTCCTGTCTTTCCGGTCTAGTTAGGTGGGAAGACAGTAGAGGTGGACATCGAGGTGGTTGATGCGCCCCTTGATTATAACTTGTTAGTAGGACGCAATTGGACTTATGCTATGACTATCATCATATCATCCATATTCCACACTCTTTGTTTTCCTCACGATGGGAAGATTGTGAAGATCAACGAGTTTTCCTTTGCGTATGCTAGCCCCAGTGCATCTATTCAACCATCGATCCCCGTGGTCGACAATTCTCAGTCGAAAACTAAGAATATCAGTGTCAGAATGTATTCATCCCTTATGGGTACTTTCGACTTCATGGCACCAATTCACCATGTTTATGCCATGTCCAGTAGGCCCGTTTCGTCAGAGAGATCCATTCCTTTCCACACTTCCTATTTTAACGATGCTTGGAGCCTACCTTCTTCGACCGTGTCTTGTGAAGTTTAGTCGCATGCTATAATGGACATGCCATTATCAACAGTGAAGATAGCGTATCAAGTTGTTCTTGAATCTTCCGTCGATCCCGATCCTATTACCTCACAGACAGATTAGGAGGATCCTGTTCTTAAGCCTATGTGGGCCACTTCGTCGTCTTGTTCACATGATTGCCTTGATGAGAGTTTTCCCTTGGATGAAGCTATCATCGAGGCCATGAATGGTTCTGACAAACCTTGGGTTGATATGCATCATCGCTCTTATTTTCTCCTAGATCTTTCTAGAATCGAACAAGATGACTTTCAATCTACTCTGAGCAAGATAGTCGGTCACACCGTAGTTCCGCTTGATACGCACGACATTTATGCCGAAGGAAATATGACGAGTATCTCTCCTACCATCGCGATCGATATATCTCATACCGTTGGAAAGATTGAAAATGTAGACATTGGTGCAGATTGTTCGCCAGAAGAAATCCTGATCTACACCGAGATCTTCAAGGAATTTCGAGATGTATTCGCTTGGTATTATGAAGAGATGCCAGAAATCGACCCTTGAATTGTCGAACATGAGATTAAAACTTACCCGGATTCTAAGCCCATTTGATAATGTCTTAGAGTTGTCAATCCCCAGAAGGCCCCTGCTATTAAGGCAGAGGTAGAGAAACTGCTTAATGATGGCTTTATCTACCCAGTTCCCTTGACTAAACGCGTATCCAACTCTGTTCCTGTAAATAATAAGAAAGGAACCATCCGTGTATGCATGGATTTTCATGACTTGAACAAAGCCTGTCCTAAAGACAACTTCCTGACACCTTTCATCGATTAGATTCTTGACAAGTGTGCAAGAAGCAAAGTTTTTCTTTCATGGACGGATTTTCAGGGTATAACCAAATTCAAATTAAACCCAAGGATCAACATAAGACAACATTTATTTTTCCTTGGGGTACTTTTGCATACCAGAAGAAGCCTTTCGGCCTTAAAAATGCTAGAGCATCCTTCCAACATGCTATGACCTTCACATTCCATGATCTTAAGCATATAGTCGAAGCTTATCTTGACGATATTGCTGCTCACTCTCGTAAGAGAGTGGATCACCCTAAGCACATTCGACTAGTTTTTGAAAGATGTCATCATTATAGAATCTGATTGAACCCTCATAAATGCATCTTTTGTGTTAGATCTAGACGTCTTTTAGGATTTTTAGTCTCTGAAACTGGTATCATGGTAGATCCGTTAAAGGTTGAGGCAATACTTCGATTGCCTCCCCCACGCACTATTCGACAACTTCAAGGTTTACAGGGGAAAACTAACTTTTTACGTCGGTTTATAGTAAACTATGCCAATATTAATAAGGGTTTCATGCATCTTTTGAAGAAGGGCACCCCTTTTATCTGGGATGAGCGGGCCCAAGAATCCTTCGATTCTTTGAAGAAAGCCTTGGTATCGACGCCTCTACTGAAGTATCCTGACTATAGTAGGGATTACTTGCTTTATGTCGACGTGTCCGAAGATATGATTGATATGGTTTTGGTTTAGGAGGATGATGAGTTCCGTGAGCACGTCATCTACCATCTTAGATGAAACTTAGTCGGTCCTGAGCTCAAATATTCTCATGTTTGAAAGCTAGATTTGGCTACCATCCACGCAATCCAACGATTACGCCATTATATATTGCTTTGAAAAACTACTGTTGTTGCCGATGTCAATCCATTTCAATACAACCTTACCAGGCGTATCATAGGGGGAAAATACAATAAATGGATTGTCATTTTACAAGAATTTGATCTCGATTTCGCTTTTGCAAAATCCAAGAGATCGCTAGTCTTTGTAGAGTTAATATCCGACTTCCCATGATTGGACGAGGATGTTATTCATGTTGATTCTTTCATGGATGAACACATTTTCCTTGTCTCGTCGTCTGACCCCCTGGTATGTAGACATTTTTATCTATCTTCAAACTTTAAAGTTCCCTCAACATCTCTTGCGAGATGACCGACGGGAATACCGCCGCCTTCTTCGTATTCAATCAAATTATCACCGGTTTCAGAATCCCGAGTGAGATTGTCATTGATCATGGCAGTCACTTTCAGAATGAAATGATGGACAACCTAGCATCCAATTTGGGGTTTAAGCATGTCATTATTCCCCTTACTACCCCTAGGAAAATTGACAGGTAGAGGCCGTTAACAAGTCTCTCAAGACCATTTTGCAGAAAACTGTCAGCCTGAATAAATCTAACTGGCATATTATGCTATATCCCACACTTTGGGCATACCAAACCTCGGTCAATACTGCCACCATATTTTCTCCTTTACATTTAGTACATGGTGTGGAGTCGATCTTACCTATTGAATGCGAAATCCCTTCTCTTAAATTGATAGTTGTGCTCCTCCCTGACACTTCCGATCTCGAGCGACGCCTCGTACACCTAGAGAGACTTGACGAGAAGCATCGAGATGCCTCTATGGATATCAAAGCGAATAAAAGACGTGTCAAGGTTCAATACGATAAGTCTGTCAGTCCACAATTGTATGCTGAGTGTGACTTGGTCCTTTTATATGATCAAGCCAAAGAACCACTGGGGGTAGACAAGTTCAAACCCATGTGGCACGGTCTCTATATCGTGTGACGTGTCTTAGAAAAAGGATCCTATGAATTAGAAGATTATGAAGGGAACATGTTGGCCGAGCCCAGGAATGGGCTCTACTTGAAAATATATTACGCTTGATTCCCAAGCTTGGGCATAACTCTTTGTATACTAATGTAATTTAGTGTATATATATTTTCCCTTTATTTTTATCTTCAACTTGCTTATAGAATTTTCCCTTAGTTGGCAGATGTCAATGGAGTCTTTGGTCTACTTAGGATTCACAGACGGAGCCAGTCATCATACACGGAACTTGGCTTCCACCTCTTGGGTGGTTTACTCACCCGAGGGTCTACTGGTGTCTTCAGGTGGCATATGCCTAGGGCCATCCATGAATAATCTGGCCGAATATAGCACCATTATAGAACTTTTCTACGATGCCATTTCACATGGTATTCACTCTTTGGAGGTTCGCCTGGATTCCCAGTTAGTAGTATGTCAGTTGAACGAAAATTGCCGTGTACGTGACCCTACATTACTCCGACGATTCCTACGGGTACGCCTTTTAGAACGACAATTTGATTTTATTACTTATCATCGATACATAGGAGTTCTAATTATGTATCTAATGCTTATGCTAATTTCATTTTAGATTGGCATTTGTCACATAACTAAAGCAAAGAAAACATTCTCATCAATGTACACATTGTAATATAAGTAAAGCCGAAGAACCATGTTTTATATATATTTCAAAAAATATAATGTTTATAGTACAAAATTGGGGCCAACACCCTCAATACACATATATAGACAATAATAGAAAATCCATGACATCTACTCTTGTGGTGCCAGATGTGTGTCATGATAAAAACTACGACGTTTGCGAGACGTCGAAAGAGTCGAACCCAAGCTTTGGGCACGTCAACCACCTACCGTTGCATAGCCTCCGACAGATCCTCTACTTGAACCATTGAAATCCTATGTGTCAAATGAGACAGGTTGCCCTGCACATTTTTAAGGACTCTCTCTACTTCTCCTCCCACCACCTCATCTCCCCGGTGCCTTCGACGATGTCGTGGAAGCCCGTTTGGCCATCGCGAACCTACGTCTGTGTCACATGCTTGTCTAGTTAGTACTTAAACATCATCCAAAAATATTTTTGTTTTCCTATACAAAAATAAAAAAAAATGAAATATTTAAAAACTTTGACATACCATGTCCCCGTAGGTGGTCCCTGGTTACAATGGCATGTTAGGGTCCCCTTTGAAGTTGATCCCTGCATAGGGGTAGTCATCCAGAGCAATGACCTGCCATCTCCACTAGTAAAAGAAATCATCGTTGTAGGGTGTGGGATACCTACCTCCCCCCTACTGTCTCATCACCACAGTCCACCCTGCCATGGCTAGATTGCGAGGTCCTCGAGGAATGATCTCAAATCTAGGTCCCAAACCTGGAACCCTCTCGAAGAAAAAGCTACACAAGATGGAAGCAAACCCGAAGTTCCTCTTATCAACGTGTTTTTATTATGTCAAATGGCTCTTCATATTATCCAGTAGCGAGGTGCACCAATTGTACACCGTGGGTATTGTTGGAGACGAAGGTCACTCCTGGATTGCTTGCAGGAGCAGAGCCCGACGCCCATCAGTTTATTGTCACGTTTTGTTTAAAGGTGATCAAATGGAAGGAAACTCAGAACGATATCGTCTCAACTCAGAAACCAGACCAGGCATGCATGGACGAGTGAGGTCTTGATAAACTCCAAACAATGAGTCGTAGTAAAGGTGAGCAGGTGGAAGACTTATGCAAGAAGGGTGCAACAGTCTATAATAAACATCATGTTCATAACAGACAGGAGGAGAAAGCATTCAAACACAAATTCAATTTATATTCAAACGCAAAGAACCAGAGAATACATAAATGTCACGACAAATCCTTTATCACAACACAAATGCAGCAATCCACGCGAATCATTCGACTGTGAACACTCCGGCATGAGATGAAACACGGATGGAAAAAGGAGAATTGTTTGTTATATACCAAGAAGTCTCAAACACAGAGGCATAACCAGGAAACCAGGATGTCACTGAAACTTTACAGTTGGGAGCTTAGCTCTACCATCAATGGATACAAAAATGGCAAAAATGCCTACATATACTCAAAACAACAATAGCAGCGGAACCAAGAAAATGCATTGAAAGATTTGCGTCTGCATGGCTTCTGACAGTCAACATCTGAAAGATCGTGCAACTTATGTCAGACGCAA
>SNQJ01S0005185.1:8461-25570 GCA_010110895.2 Picea sitchensis
AGGCAATTTTTTTATCTTCCTTCATCTTCAATTGTTCAAACTTGGCTCTAAAGGTTTGAAGTTTGGCTTCCTTAACCTTGGCATCTCCTTTGTAGATATTCTTTAGTTTGTCCCATATGTCTTTTGTAGAATCACAATGTACAACTTTGGTGTATACTGATTAAATTAGTCAACCCATAGAGGATATCATTTTTGGCTCTAAAATCATTGTCTTCAAGTTTCTTTCCATCCTTATCTGTTGGGGGAGTGGTTGGTGTTTTGTATCGATCTACTATTGCTCGCCAAACATCAAATCCCTTTGCCTATATACATGTTTTCATGCTTTTACTACATAATGCATAGTTCTCACCATCAAACTGTGGCACCCCAATTCTAGCGTAATACATGATCTCCTTCCAGTGGTTAGACTATTTTCTGAAGAACCTGGCTCTGATACCAATTGTTGGAATACTGAGAAGGGGGCGTGACTCAGTATGAGCGTTGTATACCACTTTTAACCACAATATTTTCTTCAACAATATTTAGTAGTTTATCTTTAACATTCAATAGATCATCAACATTATAAACATAAACACCATCACATCACAATAGATACACAATACATCAACATTTACGTGGAAACCCAAATGGGAGAAAACCAGAGTATTTTTCTTATATATTTATCAAAAGAAAAAATTCATTGGAAGCACCAACTTCTGATTCTCCAACTACAACTAGAAGGAGGCTCCAACCCCCTATTCTCAGGCTCCAACTTGAAGGAAGCTACAACTCCTTGATTTTCTGGCTCCAACCCCCTAGGTTCTCCAACTACAACTAAAAGGTGGCTACAACCACTTTTCCTTTCCCCATCCAACCGCCTTGAAATATAAGTGTCAAATGTAGATGGCCTGTCACTATCATTGAATCAAATAAAATGTAGTTGTCTCTGTCACAACCCGTCACTATCAATTATGTCATTGAATTCCTATCACAGCCTATACCATTCTTCTTCAAAAACTGCTAAACAGATCTGTGACATGTCTATACTGCAACACACAAATATCCATGGTTTCCTTTACTGCAACTCATGGATGTCCGCACCTCTCTTCTCTGCATCTTGCAGACTACTACAAAATCTCCCAATCTCCCAAGTAAATTGAAAATGCTAATTTAATTCCTCGAAGAGCCAGTGATATCATAATTTTCTTTTTAAGAGATGGACTTTCTTATGTCATAATGAGAAAATAAAAGTACGTATCCTCATTTAAGATATTTAAATTTTAAATCTTTGCAAACATTTTATGTAAAACAACTTAATAACATAAATCATTATATTATCAAAATCTACAAAATATATACATTCATTCAATATTTATATAAAAACACTATAATTTCATTATATTTATGTTTTATTACTTTTGATATTTTTAAATTTATTTATTCAATTAAACCATATGTATTATTTAATTATCTCATTATATTAATATATATTATTTAATTATCTTATTATATTTTTATTTTTATATAGAGACAAATTTAAAACTCCACATTACATGAATTTTATGGATTTAAAGAATCCAAAGAACGGATATAGTGAATTAGATGACATGGTAAGTTAAATGAGCTTCACGTTTACTTACTAATAATGAAGATGATTATTAATGTAATGAAGTTTTGATTATTAGTGTAATGAAGTTTTCAAGAAGATTTTTTTTTTATAATTATTATTTATAAAATAATTTTTTTACAATATGTTTAAACTTTTTATTTTCATAATTAACATTATAATAATTTTTAATAATAAACAATATTAATATAATAATCTTTTAAAAATATCTTCTACAATTATTAACCATAACATAAAATAATAATTTTTATTATTTATAAAATAATTTCTCTAAAACATTCTTTAACATTTTATTTTCTTTACCAACACCATAATGATGGTAACAATCCCCACTCTCCTTTTTACCCTTTATATGTGTTTCTTCACGTTCCTTTTTGTGTGTTTGTTATTCCTCGCTATCTCTTATGCGTTGGTTTGTCTTGTGTGTTTGTTTTTCTATGCCATATATTGTGCTTAACCTTTTGTGTGTTTGAATCCTCATATGGTTGGACTTTGTTTGGGCTATTTTAGGAACTCTTCCTCTATCATGTGCATTTCATTACTATGAACTTGTTATGCATACTTTTTATGTATGTTTTCTAGTCATATTTGTTATACCTAACTTCTATAATTTTCTTTATTTTGGTAAGTATAAAAATTATTTTGTTAAGTATAAAAATTGATGCATTTGGGAAGTTAAAGTAGAATTACAACTATGAGGAAGATGAAAAGTTAAGTGAAATAAAAAATAAATAAGAGGTTTAAGACGATGATTGGATTGTTTTAATGAATGATTAGCCAATATCATAATAAAGTCGTAGAGTTATCCATAGAGCTAAAGTAAAGTGTTAAGGCACACACTGTATATTTATAATATATTGATGTCTTACAAATACAAATGATTGCAAGGATTCTTTGTTATTTGTGCACATTAGTTTTACAATGTCCTTGTGAATGTTTTCCCTATTTCCTACATTTTTTCATATGTTTTTTTTCATAGTAACAATGATTGTTAATATCATCAAAATTGTTGCTACTAATCCTATTCAAAATTCTTACATTCTTGAAACAATCAGTTTTATTCCCATAGCCAAAAGGAGAGTATCAACTACAACACTTAAYCAATCTAACCAAATTATCATGCTTAAGAGTTTGCCAGTATGTGCCTAGATAAATTGATTTAACAAAATAATTGTTTGACAAAACATAGRCTAATTAATAGAATTTAAAGGCCATAATGGGCATCAMCAACATAATCCACCTGCATTTTCAAGCTGTGAGYTTCACCTCCATAAGGGTCAACCAAGTCTTCAAGCAAGGAAATAGCACAAAATAATCGAACACTTTAAGTGTGTTGTATGTAGGAGGGAGATTAAAGTGTAGTGACATGCATGCCACTAGGTCAGAGAGAGTGTCTAGGGAGTTTGAGAATTCCAATTATCTTCCTCAAAGAAGATCAAAGTGTCATGTGATTCCTTTTCCTAGTTCCTTAATCCTAGGAGTTTTTATTTACCTCTGAGTTTTTCTCCATTGTGGCCTTCTTCCACTTTTCTCATTCCAAAGTTGAGGAATTAGGCATGCCCATGGCCTTTTTTATGTCTCTTTCACATTGGTTTAGACAAAAGCAATAGCAATAGTGAGGCATGGTGTCAATGGTCCTATCTAAAACTGGAAAAGCACTAGGATCTCCAGTCTAATACCAAATAATACAAGTGCTTGGAGGCACTATGGGATCTTCCTCCTTCTCCTTTGTGCAACTTCAAATATCAAAACTTCACTCCAAAGCGAGAAATAATGATAGACTACCTTCCTAACTTTCCAATTAACCCCAATTCCATCACAATTTTCCATGTTAGATGAGATAATCATTCACCTCATACCGATTTGTAGAGGTTTGAATGCAACAAGATCAGATGGAAGTATGTTGGTGGTAAATTCCCATGAACCAAATGAGAGGAGGAACGGAGACAAATGGATGGGGGTATTTAACCCCCCTTGTCATTCACATGCATGAGACTTGGGAGTTGGGGGAGCAACCCATATTTGTTGTTGAAAACATCAACACCCTTAGGTAGAGCCTTCAATTTAGGTGGAACAATGACAAAGGTAGGTAGAGGAAGGATGCTCTTGTCCCCCTACTATCACTTGAAACGAGCAAACCCTCATTCAAGGTAGCTCCAAGGTTTTCCATTTTATCTACCTCCTTGTAAATCTCTCTTTTGATGTGGAAGTGAGAAACATAATAGAATCTCCTAAGTAGAGGGATTCCCCTTTGGTTGATTTTTTGTACTTGTGATTCTTTTAGTGGTTTTCCTAAAAGAAGTACGCAAATGACGATGTTCTAATCCCTTATCACAAAAGCTTTAAGTATACCATGGTTTAAGAGCACATTGATTCTTTGGAGTGATGTTAGGGCCTCTGTATCATTGTTAGAAGTAGTGCCAAGATCCAATTTTATCTCAATTAAAAAAAAAATCCATCAAAACCAAATAGAATCCCCTATCGTTACCACTCAAAAAAGTTGTTGCATTTATTATCACATTTACATTGAAAAAATAAAAAATTAGTTATATTTAAGCTTACAACGCAATCCAATTATATCATTGATATGACAAACAACACAACAAAGTCATACAATGAACCTAAAAAATTCCATACAAGATGGACCCAAAAAATTCCACACAAGAATTTGTTACAACCTTATTATAGAATATTAATTATGAGGAACAAAGAATACAAATTAATGAACCTTATTCTACATTTTAACATATTCATAAATACTTATACATTATTTTTAAGGTCAAATAAATAATATTTAAAAAATTGAAACAATAAATGTACACTTAACACATACAGAAAGAGATGTAAACCATAAACTTCTCCCATAAAAAAACAAAATATATCTCATTCATTTTACACAAAAATTGTCCAATAAAACACAGATAAAACAGTAAATAAATAAATAAAATTATCTATCATAGAATTTATAGTTTACCACGTAATTATAATTCATCGGTGAGGAAGATAATTGAATGAATACCACATTGTAAAGGTTGAATATCATGTGCTTGTACCAAAATATCTTGAGTACTTCTCATTAGTCACACAACTTTGTTCATTTTCATTTGATCCTAAAATTTTTCATTCATATAAAAATGTTTTCATGTGATATTCATGTAATACTTGATATTGATTGATTTTAATATCATAATCTAAATGTTATATTTTTAGGTTTTTTTTGTGATTTTTTTCGTTTGATTTTATTTGAAATTTGGTGAGGAATGGTTGGATTTGCAGATTTAAGTGACTAATTTGTATAATTGAAATGCCCCAAAAAAATTCATTATGTTGAATCCATTTATACATTCTAAAATGCAATTTAAATAACAAAAAATAACAATTTTGTCCAAATTTACATTACAAGATTTCAACCCAAAAACCCAAAAATTAAAACATTTAACCAACACCAATTTTAATTATTCTTCATATGATTGAATTTATATGCACTTTAAACTAATTCACGATCAACATGTAATCAAGCCCAAGAGTCCAATGTAATCCTTCCCTTTCCCTATCAATGCCATTGTGCAATAGTGTGATCATGCAACTACTCACAAACACTTTTTTTTATACCTCTTTTTCAAAGTTCACATTCTTATGAAAATAATACTCCTAATTGTGATTGTATGTAAAGGTAGATTTCAATAAAGGGTAATTGTGATGGTATGTAAAGTTAGATTTCAATAAGGGGACTATTAATGAATAAGGGGACTATTAATGGATAAGGAAAGATCAATGTATGTTGTGATTGTGGTAAAGTTAGATTTCAATAAGGGGAGTATTAATGGAAAATGAAATATTAATGTATGATATGTGTATATGATAATTATGTTATTTAATGTTTTTTTAGATTAACTTGGTCTATACACGAGAATAAAGAAAAAAAAATTAAAACCTTAAAATTATTTTTTTAAGTAGTTGTTTTGATGTGATTTTATATTCACATCAAAATCTCAAAATCTCAGGTTTAGGATTTTATAAACCAAATTATGATTGTAGATATCAACATTTAATATCATTGTATATAGTAATGTATGAATACATTAATATAGTAATATAATATGTACTATTGTATAGATAAAAATTATGAGATAAAGATCTTAAGTTTATGTTCTCGATGATATTAGTATTAAAATGAGGGAAGATATTGTCACATTATGTATAAATGTGTACCTAATATTCAACTTGAACTTGATTTGAAATGTGCCATTATATAATTTGTCATATACTTTAGTACTTTACGACAGGAAATATTGAACCCATGATGGACTTGTAGCGTCCATTTTAGGGGTAAGTCCTATTTCAATGATCTAGGGTCCTAAAAATTATAAAGTTCATTAGGAGAATTCAACGGTCATTTTTTGGGCCACACTTTCCCCCCACATTGTTATACACATTGAGAGATTTCCAACGATGCAAAGATCACCTCAACGAAGTTTATATGAGGAAGTTATTCCTCCCACAAGTTGACATAAGCTTTGATCACCATGGTATTGAGTGGATGCCATGTTAGCTCTCATTACTCACACACATGGAGCCAATCACATGTGGGATTTCAAGAAGATTCTAGAAGCTCCAAAATCCTAACCCTAATTAGGAGTTGTGGCATCTAAAAATTGTAACCCTAACCCTATAAAACTATCTGGACATGTTAAATATCGAGCAACTAGGAAAGGAAGGGGTTCCATTCCTATTGTATTGATTTGTGGTTCCATAGTTGAGCAAGGAAAAATAGTGGATATCAAACGAAGTAGAAGACCTTGTAGCGACCATTTAGGCCACAATATTTATTGCAACTCCATTGTGAGTCCATCTTTCTTTGTATTTTCATTTCATAACTAAGAAGGAAAGTGTAAGGTACCAGATCTATTATAATAGTTGAAAACATAAATATTGCAGAGAATAACAACGAAACAACACAATAGATGAAACCACAACACCAAAATAATACCTTTATTGATAAGAAACAATGTTCACTTGCCTCTTCGAGGGGGAAACCTCTAGCAGAGTAGTGGTCTATTACAATAATTCTCAAGAAATTTTTTATCATACCCTCTATTCCTATTTATACTAAATATATCTATCCAAAAGAACAATCTAGAGGAAGATCCTTATAGAAGTGGAAGCTTCTATTAGGTCTTCTTACATTTGACGTATTCTTCCTTATTGTTGGGCCCTATTAATATCGACCTTTATTACATGGAAATATATTATTCTACCTATGTGAGGGGTTATGGAGGTCAGGTCCCTAACATGATGTCCCCCTTGAAGAACAACCTTGTCCTCAAGGCTTAATATGAGGAAAATGTTATATAATGGTGGTCGGCTCCTAGTTGGCGTCTTTTGGAGTTGTATCATTCCACTGGACTAACAATTCCTTTTTGGTGCACTAATGGAGACGACACTCTTGTTGGTCCAAGACTGCTTGTGGCTGCAACTAGAAGGAACCTTCTTCCTCCAACTCAGGGAGACTGGCTTGAGTTTGGCACTTAGTTCCAATAACTTTCTTTAAGCAGGAGAGATGAAAAATATGATGGAGCTTCGACTGACTGGGTAGAGATAAATAGTAGGCCACTGATCCCACTCGCTTGAGCACAATATAAGGACCATAAAACTTGGGAGCAAGTTTCTGACAATGTTAATCTTTGAGTGAAGTCTACTTATAAGGTTGCAGTCGAAGAAACACCTAGTCCCCTTCAACAAATTGATGTTTAGAACGAACTTGATCTGCTCCTTGCTTCATGTGATTCTGAGACATGACCAAATTGTCTTTGAGGGAACGAAGAATATCCTCTTGGACTGTAAGATTTTTTTCAACCTTTTGAACCTTCAAAACCCCTAGAATGTATGAGATAACCGATGGTGTATTTTGGCCATATATTGCTTCAAAAGGAGTCATGCGAGTAGCTATATGGTAAGATGTGTTGTACCACCATTCAGCTAGGGGTAACCATTGAGCCCACCGATTTTTCCTCTCAAATGAAAAACATCTCAAATATGTTTCCAAACACTTGTTGACAACTTAAGTATGGCCATCCATCTAGGGGTGATAGGTGGTGCTAAGATGCAATTGGGTGCCCTATATCTTGAACAATTCTTGCCAAAAATTGCTGGTGAAAATGGGGTCTATGTCAGAAACAATAGGATTAGGCATGCCGTGAAGCTTGAAAATATTATCCATGAAGATTTGAGCCACCGTGGATGTTGTGAATGGATGTTGAAGAGCACAAAAATGAGCATATTTGGAAAGACGATCTACGACTACCATGATGACTGACTTATTGCCCGATTTAGGTAAGCCCACAATGAAATCCATAGAAATATCTCACCCAATAGAAGGGGGGATTGGAAGCAGTTGGAGTGTTACCAAAGATTTGGTTGTTTCTACCTTTTTGCATTGACAAAACTCACATTCAATCATAAAGGTGCGTATGTCATGTTTCATACCATCCTAGAAAAAATAACGTTTGACCCGTTCATAGGTTTTGGTAAACCCTGGATGCCTAGCTATGGGGGAAGCATGAAGTTCAGAACACACCATGGATTTAAGTTGGGATTACTTACATAAGTACAAATGGACTTTGTAGTGAAGCTATTCATTGTGCCAAGAGAACCATGGAGAATTTGGAGAATTGTGTTTCAATTGGTGGATCATGCTATAAATTTTGGGGTCTTGTAACCACTCTTGACGAACAACGTGGAGCCTATCTGGTACAATGAAGGAGAAGGAGAAAATGGATCCGTCTTCTTCATATTTTTGGGAAAGAGCATACACAACTACATTTTCCTTTCCCTTCTTGTAAATGATCTCATAATCATAGCCAAATAGCTTGGTCACCCATTTTTTTTCCTCCGGTGATGAAATTTGTTGTTCCAGAAAATACTTGAGACTATGATGATCAATTTTAATTTGGAAGAGTTGTCCCAATAAAAAAGGATGCCAGAGATCCACAACATGCATAATAGCTAACATTCCTTTTCATAAATTTATTGGCCCAAATGTCTCTTTTAAAGTTGTTTGCTAGTGAAGGCCAAAGGCCTACCATCTTGCATGAGGACGGCCCCAATTCCTTTCCCAGAAGCATCACATTCCAGTAAAAAAGTCTTTGTGAAGTTTGGAAGTGCTAGGACAGGGGTTGAGCACATAGAATATTCTAAGGCTTGGAAGGAGTGATAAACAACTGGAGTTCAAGTGAAATCATTATTTTTAAGGAGAGAAGTGAGAGGAGCTACAATTTTTCCATAATTCCAAACAAACTTTCGATAATAGCCCATTAAACCTAGAAAACCACACAAGATATTAAGAGTTTTAGGGAAAGGCAAATCCTGCATAGCTTAAATTTTCTTAGGATCTGCCTGGACACCATTCTTGCTGACAATATGACCCATGTATTCCACTTCTGAGGCACAAAAGGAACATTTAGATTGTTTGAGGAAAAGTTGGTGCTTAGAGAGTAGATGGAGAACTTGTTTCGCATGGGAGATATGGGATGTCCAAGTTTTACTATAGATGAGAATATCATCAAAGAAAACTAAGACAAAATGACATATAAAAGGATGCAAGACATGATTCATAAGAATTTGGAAAGTGGAGGGAGCATTACACAAGCCAAAGGGCATTACCAAGAACTCATAGTGACCCTCATGGGTTCAAAATGCAGTCTTGGGAATGTCTTGTTCTTTCATATAGATAAGGTGTGTTGGCAACCACACATGTTTTTTATTTTTTAAACATGATAGAAAGGCATTCCATTTTATGTAGCTGCCATCACCTTATCTATAAACACTTTTACGAATTTATTATGACTAATTGGGTTAAAGCATGCTTTAATAACGTTTACTATTTCGATTTTTCGGCTGTTTTATTTTAATTCATGACTGCAAGCATGAATTAAAATAAAACTTGGCTTGTTATTTTAGTGATTTTATGCCTTAGGTATATCATTTAACATACCTTTTCATATGAAATTGAATTATAGATTTTATAAAATGGTTGTTAGGCCCATTTTTGTGTTAATATGATTATTGTTTCAATGGTTTGATAGTTTTCAATTTATCAAGAGCCTTTGATACATTGGTTAGTCCTCTCGCGAATTTAGTGGTCATATCAATAGACTTTCAAATGAATACATGCCCGTTGTACCCGCATCCTTACCTCACCTTGCTAGATTAATGTATTAATGAACCATTCATTGCATACACAGGGTTTAGGTACCCCGTATGTCTGGCTCTCATCACAAGGAATGGTAAATCTTTTCCGATCAAATCCTTGATGTTTACACCCACTATCTGTGCTATGATAACACACAGGATTTGTTATGGTCGTTTCTCCATTATCCATCCGAATTTTTTCCTCTTTCTCCTACCATTTAAACCTAAAACTATCCTGAGTTATCCCTGTTACATTTTGGTCGCATTTGACATGGCTCATGTTGTTCGCTTGGAGCCAAATGGGTTCCAGGATTTACTCTCTCACGAAGATGCGATTGAGGACTTAAAAAGCCAAGGTTGGGATGCTTTCCTTAAAATATTTGAAGGCTATAACCTTTAGGTGGTGAAGGCTTTTGCACTGACCTTCGATGGTTGCAGATCAAAAATTGGGGATACACAGTTAGAGTTGACCGAGGGGTTTGTGAGTGAAGTAATAGGGCTTCCATCGACTGGTGAGAAATGGTTCAAAAACTCATGAATTGAAGGAGTATCGTGGAGCCTCTTCATGATGTCCCGAAAAATCAACTGTTGCGAAAAAGGTATTCCCATATCCCTGGTTAAACCTAAGTGGAATAGCTTGTTGTTGATTCTCAAACAATTCATGACCTGTGAGGGTCGATACGGATTGGTATTCCTCTACCATATCCGATTTCTCATGCATTTCATTGGTTTTGAATTAGACATTTCATTTTATCTGTTGAGAAGTCTCTATAAAATGTCTAAGAGATATAAAAGACAAAGTGTTGATTCAAGCCTGTTCCATCACGTTTTGGTAAATATTTTTTTGATGCACCACTTGTCCACTGTGGGTGGCTTTTGGGAAAGTTTCTTGATAAGGAACGACTTTTCCCATACTCTTCCTATGGTAAACCCTAGCTTAGATGAGCCACTAATTAAAAACTAGTCTGGTTTTTCAATTGATACACCAGACTCTACCAACATAAACCCTCTAGACGTCGGGATGTTGAGTAAGTCTTCAACTACAGGATTTTTTGAGCAAGGGAATGTTGAATTGAAGGTTATTAATCCTTTTGTTCCTGAAATTGAAGTTAGCCCGAATGTTATTATTAACCCGGATGTTGAAAAACCTCATGAAGGAATAAAAATTAAATGCACAGACTTAGGGTTCAAAAACAAAAGGGCAGGTCGCCAAATTTCAAGAAATCTTAGGAACCGATCCGACATTCGTCTGAGCTCAATCGGTCTGATCGATATCGAATAGTGTTCAGACCCTGATATTGA
Organism: Picea sitchensis; assembly: GCA_010110895.2. NCBI lineage: Eukaryota > Viridiplantae > Streptophyta > Pinopsida > Pinales > Pinaceae > Picea > Picea sitchensis. The sequence continues at coordinate 19,560 of SNQJ01S0005185.1, forward strand.
AGAGTTTTTTGTTCTAGAAGACCCATATTTTCAAGGTTACAGGAAGAAAGTCATTGCTCCTACTGAACCCTACAACTTTGTGACAAATTTGCCACCATGCCTCAAAGGTAAGGAAGGGTTCTCTGTTATTAGGCCTGATCAGAAGTAGATAACAGATAAGGTAGACGCACACATGTTTGACTGTTCACTCCATCGACCCGCCACCTCTCATGTACAGTGTGATGTTTTCTTCCATTGGATCGAGTGGTATTACACCGACATCCCTATCCTTCAAATCCGAATTAAATTGCTTACTGCTCAAAATGATTTGTTAAGAAAAAAAAATCTGGACCTCAAGGTGCACATAGAGAGGAAAGTTAAGCGCATCAAGAGAGCAGGAAACATAGTAATAAAAAATGCAACAAGTGTCAAGGCGATAGTAAATTATGAACTACCCGACCCATCTTTAGTCAATTTTTGAAATGGTAAAACAGTTTGTCCTCTTATTTTATGCTTGTTATCTATTTTGAAATAGTTTGATTTGGAATTTAATTTTATTGCTAAATTAATACTGGCTACAGAATCAAAGTAAATAAAAATTAGAAATTGGTTTTGAATGATTTTCTAATTTATGAAATTTCTTTTGTCTTTTTAGGAAGTAGGAAATTATGTTGTTGATCATCTGGAGAAAATACATTCGATTATGCATCTGAATGATTAATAGTCTCTTTTATGTTTGTCTTGTAAAGAACTTTGATCTATCTTGGATAAAAATCAACTCTGTTATAAAGTGGTTTCTAAATCCACTATTTTTGTAATATTTTTTATTTTATGAGATCCTATCCTATCCTGTGAGTTAGGAGAAGGTGATCTCAAGTCACTTTAAATACTGTTCATTTTGTAAGTAACAAATCATCTTTGGCTGGAACAGATTATAGGCATGTAACTTCCAGAACTACAAGGACAACTAGTTCGCATTTTGGCTTTAGACTGATGTGACAATTGTTCCATATATGTTYCGCCTTTGTATATTATGAGATATAGATATGTTACAAAACTTTAGCTTCTTCAACATATTATATTTCATTTTATTAAATGCTCTAAATTTTTTCTATAACTTGTTGTTTCACATATTATCACTGTGATCATTATATCAATTTTAATATCAAGATTTTACGTTTGATGTTTAGTTGGTTGATGAAATGAATTCTTTACATTAAGATTTCTATTACTATAATCATTCATAATTATAAGATCACTGGATCATACACGTCTATTATTTTGTTCTTATATCCTAGCAGTCAATAGACACCTTGAATTTATTCAGGAGACATCAGTACGAACCTGCTGCAGATTTCTTTCACGAGCGATACAACTGGAATTTTGGATCGTACAGAAGCAATAGACACATTAAGAAACTAGTAACATGTTAGCTTTATTTGCTTCTAATTTTCATCATTTTTATTTATTAGTGAAGCAGGACAGTGTTTGATCATCTTTGACCATCACTCTATCTTTGTTTCAAATCATGTTGTATTTATAATTCTTAGATATGTGATTATAAAATAGAAAATAGAAAAAATGTGTGCTTTCTTTATCTACTTTTTGAGAACGATTACAAAACATTGATTTTGCAAGGCTTTCAGTAAAAATTGCAACCTATAATTATTTTGTTCATAAATGACATGTTCATATTTACCTTTCTGTTTAATACATTTGTAAATAATTAGATTAAAGTATATATATTATTATAGTTTTAGCATTGAGTAGTTTATTTATTTTCTTTTTTCTAGGACTTTAGTTGGCTAACAGAGTCATTAAACCCGTTAGAATAGATTACACCAAACAACTTGGGTTTTTTAGACAACCCCGTTCCGAATCTATTATTCTAGTTGACGGCAAGTCAAATTTTCCCATCAACAAGGTGGTAGCCAGAACGTATATCAATTTTGGTGAAGCACTGAACACCACTCAATTCATCCAAGAGGTCATCAATGATAGGAATGGGGAATTTGTCTTTGATTGTGAGTTTGTTGATGACATGAAAATCAAGACACATGTGCCAAGTACCTACTTTCTTGAGTACCATGACCACAGGGGAAGAATATGGGATGGTAATAGGATGGATAACACCTACTTATAGAAATTCTTGAAAACGTTTCTCAATTTCATTCTTCTGTGCAAAGGGATGATGATAAGGGTGAAAATTGGGAGGAACATTGTCTAGTATGAGAGGAATGGAATGATCATGAACTCCACAGGAAGGGGGAAGTTCTTGTGGAGTGGTAAAAACAAATTGGTGGTGGGAGAGGATAGATTGGGGGTCAATATGCACAAAGGGTGTCTCAACAACACGAATGGAGTGGAGTTGGGAAATAATTCTAGAATGACCCTTTTTTAGGAGCTTTTCCATGCGATGGGAGATGATGATCTCATGGGAGCCTGTTGTGATGCCTTGGAACTTATATTGTTGTCCCTCCTGTTGGAATTGCATGGTTAAGTCCTTAAAATCCATGAGAATGGGGTCGAGAGTGCGTAACCATTCGACACCAAGAAAAATGTCACAGCCACCCATGTTTATAGCAAACATATGGGATTTCAGATGATACTGACCAATTTGGAGCCATACATTTTCACATCATCTGCCACATTTCATGGAACCTCCATTGGAAATCATGATTTGAAAATTTATGATGGCACAAATGTAACAATTGATTTATTGGGAAATGTGATGATGAATAAAATTATGGGTGCTACCACTATCCACAAGGATGACGAATTTCTTATTTTTAATGTAACCAATTAATTTGAGGGTCTAAGGAGAAGAGAAGTCAGTGAGGGCATTAAGTGAAATCACTGGTTCAACTTCTGGTGGATCAGAGGGTGGGGTCAGATCATATGGCGGTGGTATCTCATCCATAGGTGAAACGATGAACTCTTCCTCAGAAATATCCTTAGTTTTGGTCATAAAAATCTTTTGTTCCTTACACTTGTGCCTTGGAAAATATTTGTCATCACAATTATAAAAAAGACCCTTGAGTTGACGTTCAACCATTTCGACCCTAGTTAATTCTTGGATCTTGAGGGGAGTTGCAGGAGGGGGGAAATTGGCGGGTTTAGGGTGAGGAGAAAAGGATGGTTTGTGAATCTAGGAGGAGAGAATCTATTGTGCTTCCTTGGCTCGTTGAGTAGCTTCCAACCAAGTCTGGGGGCATGCCATGAGAACATGGGCATGGATTTCATATTTTAGGCCACTGATAAATCATTCCCTAAATAAATCATCTGACATTCCCTTCGTTCTAAAATCCAAGTCCTCAAATGCAACGATAAAGTATTCCATTGTCCCAGACTACTTCAACTTGGTAAAATGACCGAAATGGTGGGTGTCAGAGTCAAAGCGATCATAAAGCTCTGCAAAAAACTGTGTCCAAGCAACCTACACTTGGTAGGCCTTTTTACGCCATTTCCACCATTGCCAAAATTATGTATGCAAATGTAGGATACAATAATGAAGCTTGGATAAATCATTAGTAATTCCATGCAAAGAGAAATAATGTTCCATTTGAGTGACCCATCATGTGGGATCCGAGCCATCAAATTTGTTCACCTCAATTAAAGGAAGGTAGAGGTCTTGAGAAAAGTGGGTAGTATGAGGACCTTCATAATGGGAAGATTCATGGTCTTCCTAATAGGATGGTTGTTCAGAAGAGGAAGGGTTCAGGGAATGGCCCATGAATTGGTCAAGTGTGGCCTTGATGTCTTTGATTTATTTGATGTGGGCACATTGGTATTAGAGGATTTGAACAACATAATTGAGTGAGATAACGTTTTCATTGATATTATTGATGTCCTCCTTGTTATGGAGGATGTCAGCAAGCAATGCATTGAGTTCTTGGGCATGGGTGGTGGCCATTTGGAAAAATGGTTAGGAAAATGGGACAGAGGGAAAAGTAGGGGCCAGGAGGGGTGGGTGAGACCACTGAGAAGATGGGTCTCAAATAATAGGTACCACTATGATTAGGGATAAAATGGGAAGCCAATGGGATAGGGGCCAAATAAGGGTGCCAAAAAATGGGTCGGGTCCATGAAAAATTGGATTAAAAATGATAGGTACCATGAGAATCAGGGCGAAGGGAGGAGTCCAATGGGATAAGTCCAAAATAAGGGTGCCAACACAACCACTATACTCATTTTTTCTTAACTCCTGTGGATTTATACTCCAGTATGAAGAATATTGGAGTGTTGAAAGGCCTAGGTTCTTAACAGGAGAAAATGTGTAGTAATTTCACAACCATAATGCARGAGGTAAAGTTGTGTGACAATAGATATTGTATAATTTGTGTTTGTTTCCATCCCAAAGGTTAGGGTATTCAGGTTTTCTATAGACAAGGGTTTTCCCTRTGCTATAGCTCTCTGATATACATGCAAGGTCCAACAACAATACTTGGACCAATATCTCGGGGCACCAATTAAGGACGCTAGACTGTGCCCTTAGTCGTACTACCTGGCTACCCATGTACTAGAGAGTATCTTCCCGAGTGTTCTTCTCGATGGAATTATAACAGTCAGGCGACCGATTGGTTTGTATATGAAGGGCTTCAAGATATCTAGGTCAATATGTATACAAGTGCTGTCTAATTTTCTACCACTCGAAGGGGTACCAACAAGGGTTACAAGGGTGGCCAAGAATGTGTGCTTAAGTACCACTTGTAGTTCTTTCATGTATGCTTCCCCGGACATGTATTTATACGCCAAATGACATATCTTTGTAGCTTTAAGACATCATAATACGTCTCTACCTTGAAAAACATAACCCACAATTTTTTGCCAAGGAAAGTGCTCTCATACCACTTGTAAGGTACCATATCTATTATAATTGTTGAAAACAAAAATACCGCTGAGAATAAAAACGGAACAACACAATAGATGAAACCACAACACCAAAATAATACCTTTATTGATAAGAAACAATTTTCACTTTCCTCTTCGAGGGGGAAACCTCCAACAATGAAACGCTCTATTGCAATAATTCTCAAGACAAAACTTCTCATACCCTCTATTCTTATTTATACTAAATCTATCTATCCAAAAGAACAATCTAGAGGAAGATTTTTCTAGAAGCATAAGCTTCTATTATGTCTTCTTGCATTTGACTTATTCTTCCATATTGCTAGGACATATTAATATCATCCTTTATTACATGTAAATGTATTATTCTACCTATGTGAGGGGTTATGGAGGTCAGGTCCCTAACAGAAAGAGCAAGGCATAGTCCTCACCTTCTCGTTGGGTTTTCCCATATTGTGTTTCCTAAGGTACATCTTGTGTTCATTGTATGGATGGTGTGGTATTTGTTTTTTTATCTTCTGTTATTACATTCTTAGTTTATTCTAGTAATTTGAGTGCTATGTTTGTAATATTAAAACATAATAATAAGTAAATATTACATAACAAATAATTTGCATAAACTTCTAAGATTTGTTGTGATGAGTTCTTCTAGTGGAATATTGATGCAGAATCATCATCAGCGAGCATGCGTGGTAGGACAAATCAACGCCTGGGAATCATTTCAGAATCTCAAACGTTGGGAGTTACTGCAATTCTTTTGGGGAGTTGATGAAGAATGAAAGAAGATCAAACGTCTGGAGGTGGAATGATCATGAGTGATCAAGGAGTTTCACTCTGAGTCTTGAATGTAACTGAACTTAGGTAGCAGTTAGAGTTTTTTTTCATTTTTCGAGTAGACGAGTAGTCGGGGGGGGACCCTAAGGACCCTATGAGATAAATAGAGGTTTTGTATGCCCAAATGAGGCTGTTGTGAGTTAGTAGGAAATTTCTAAGTTTTGAGTTATTGTTTTGATATTAGCTGTAGCCATTTACGTTTGAATGAATATGACAGAGGAAAATTGACTCAAATGCATAGCATTGTTACTGTTTGTAATTCTTTGTTATTGTGTTTTCATAAATGAATGAACTTGGTTATAAATGGATGAAACTTTGAATGTTAGTATAAGTTTCAATTGTTTCTCTTC